>JPYR01000078.1:140142-154027 GCA_000775305.1 Belgica antarctica | reverse complement strand
GAGCTGCTGGCAATCTGTGCGTGTACCTCCAGGCCCACCACACTCTTCCATCTACAACGAAAACCAAAATTTCCAATGAAAGTCGCTGAAAATAACTTGTCACTCACTTTTTCGATATCTTCGCGGCCGAATTAAATCTAATCTGGCATTCAGCGACTCTTCTCCACAGCTGGGCGGAAATTTGAGTCATGACTCGGTCTATCAGTGTCCAACAGCTGACGATTATTTCAAGATCAGCTCGGTCTTCAAAATGTCAACACGAAATCCCGGTTGAGGAGCATGACTAGTCGTCGCTATCTCCACTGGGCAGTCTTTCATCTGAAAATTTCATTAAAAATGAACGTCGAGAAGCTGTTTTCCGACCTGGAATCGCTCAATTCCGTGGAGCAAGAGAACGCCAAGCGTGATCTGGCCGAGTTATTCGCGTCAAGTAAGTGCAATCCGTGGATTCGATTTGAAGTTTTATCATCGTGTGATGGAAAATTGACGAAAAATGTCCTTGAGAAAATGTTTTGATTCAGCGGACGGCAGTGACTTTGCCTATATCGCAAGGTTTCAGATGCTGCAAGTCGTGCCAAAATATCCTTATTAGCGCGATTCCCGAGCATTTCCGCTGTCCAAATTCCCGCAGCCATTTTTTATGATTGTCATCGTCATTCCATCTAATTAAAGTTTTTTCTCTCCCGTGCAGCAAAAGAAAGCTGGATCGTCAACGGCATGATTGATTACTATGCACACACAAACTCATATCGGATATTCGAAGTTCTGGTGAAAGTGCAGACGCCCCACGACCTCAACATCTTCAACAAACTGCAAAAGTGTCTGCAGGAATCCAATCAGTTGCAAAAGCGTACCGCTCTCACGCTGTTCGGCCAAATCGTCAGACGGCATCCGACGTGGCTTCACAAGGTTGTCAGCCATGGGTTCCTGAAAGAGCTGCTGAAGATGTTGAAGGTAAACATTGAAGTGAAATAACTTTTCGCGAATATTTTCTTATCAATTCCGTTCTTTTAGCTCGAGCGCGATGTCAAAATCGTCATGTCAGGACTGTTGTGTATTATATCACTTCTTCCGATCATCCCCACGTCTATTAGCACCTTTCTGCCAGATCTGTTCGAGGTGTTCAATAATCTGGCCACTTGGACGTTCCACCCGATAAACATCAAGGAATGCGAGCTGATCCACCTCCAGTACGGATTCTACATGCTGTTCAACAGACTTTACGGCCTTTACCCGTGCAACTTTGTAGATTTTTTGCGCAACGAATACATCAACAAGCCGGATCGAACGCCGATCTTCAACCACACAATCAAACCCTTCCTCGACTCTGTTCGAATACACCCGAATCTGGTGATGTCGTCGAAAACAACGGAAACGAATGTGTCACGCTTCAAAAAGATGGAACCACACGATGTAGTCGTTGAGTGTGCAAAGTACTCGATCGAAAGTGACAAGCCACCTCCAGCTTCTAGATTTCTTGAGAATCAAATCTACCGGTCGCCTATGAAGCCATTGGAATACACGCACTTGATGGTCGACTTGCCGCCGCTTCCAGCTCAAGCGCAATTGGCGAGTGCAAAAACAGTAGAGAACAAGTTCGAGAGCCTTTGGAGTCCTTCGTACGTGGTGTTAGCCACTCCACCACCGACGACCACTGTTCCGAACACGCCGACACCGACGCCTGTTCCACTACAGCCTAGCTACGGAATCGCCATTTCAAACTCAACCCCCCAAACGTTGAAAGGAACGTCGCCGCCACAACTCATCGAAGCTGCGATTGAAGCCACTCCCGAAACTACACCAATGAAGCCTGAACTGAAAAACACCTTCAGACCGTACACAAATAACTCACAGACAGCCCGTAACATTTGGCCCAAGTCAAGTGCACCGGTGAACACTTCATCGCCATCGTCGCCTATGAAAAAAGAAGTTCAGCAATTCAATTACTCAACGGATCATCAAATTCCCGGGACGTCTCAGTATGGCCTAGACTTTTCAACCAATCAGAAACTGTTCAGAATACTTTCCGACCGCCAGCAACATCATCCAGCGGAACCGATGTCGATATCGCGAGAAGATCAGGAAGTGAATGATATCAACAGCAACAACGCTGGAGACAGCAACGGTCTACAGTTAAGCGAAGTCGCGAGAATGGAATATGATGACACGCCGGTGTCGGAAGAAGCCAACGATTCGGAAGACGCTGACACCACTCCGCCTTTGTGCAATCCCAGTTTCTACCAGTGCAACGACTATATCCGGCGAGTCAAGCGTCTTCGCATGTACAGCCACTGCATTTACAGCGCCGGCACGTCTCCAGCTGATAACACCAGCTACATGCCTCGAGCCAGTAGCAGTCAACGCCTCAAGCGAAACAACTCGTGGCCGAACCTTAAGACGTCTGATGTCGTCCTTGATTCTACGAAAAGCAAGGAGTCAAATGGCGTTCAAAAGCATCCGTCATCATCGCCGTCAGACGAAGCCATCTCGGCCGTATCGCATTTCAACAACAACGACTTGAACGGAAACTCCAAAAACTCCAAGAGCGTAAAGCAGAACGACAGCCTTTACAAGAAGATTCGCGACGATCTGAGAGCAAAGCCTTTGGAAATTGTGCAGAAGGTATCGAAAGGAACGTCGACCTTAGAGCGCTGGCCGGCCTTAACCGCCTACGACTCGCTTTTCTATGACACCATCTCGACAGATGAGACGAAAGTGAAGCTTCCTGCCGAAGTTGTCACCACGTTCACGACCACGACCACGACCACAACTTCAACGTCTGTAGCAGTCTCTGGCGCTCACGGAAGCACCCAGAAGTGCCTGTCGCCGAACGAAATGTTGGACCAGTACATCCAAGTGTCGCTGAAGAGGAAGAACTCCAACGACTTCCGTGACCATATCGAGCTGCTGTCTCTGCAACTGCAATTCGAAAAGCACCGTCGCGAGATTCACGCAGAAAGAAACCGTCGTTTGTTGGGCAAGAGTCGTCAGATTCGGGGTCTCGAGCAGAGCAACGCAACGCTCAGTGATCAGGTGGGCAGGCTCTCTACTGAGATTACGAATCTCAACAGAAAAGCAACGGACACCCGGAACTATCACCAGGTGCAGCTCCTGAGCTCACATGAAGAGATAAAGCTGCTTGCAAAGAAGTGCAACGAAGAGGTCGAAAAGAACAAGCAGCTCCAAAGAGAAAAAGAATCGCTTCAGTTGCATCTCGAAGATGAACAGCTTTTCAAGCGACAGGCAACTCAAAAAAATGACGTGCTTGTCGCCGAGATTTTTGATCTGAAGCACCTCTTAGAAGCAGCGACCGAAGAAGCCAAGCGTGGCCGCGAACATCACCAGGAACTGATCAAACTCGAGTCGGAGATGATAATCTTCAACGACGCCCGTATCAAGTGCCAGCAAAAGATGGAAGAACTGAACGTACTGCGGGCTCGCGATGCCGAGGTGAGCTACCTAGTCGAAAGTTACTCGCGAGATACGCAAGAAATGAAGAAAATCCTCGACGCAAAAGTGTCGCAGGTTNNCGCAAAATCAGAAAATATTTCCAAATCACGGACCTACATTTTTCACTCTATTTAGTATTTTGGTTTCGATGTTGAATGGAGGGTGGCTCGCAGGTCGTGTGGAGTCTCGAATTGAGCAGCTTTGATGTGAGGGGGCGAGCGAAAGAAGCGAGAAAAAACCTTTTTTATTTCGGAAAAGGTTGTTGATGTTTTTGTTATTTTCTAGCGCATGAAGCGATGTTCGCTGTGTACACAGTCAGAGTTATACACACATTTTTCGCCTCACCAAACCTTAACCCATCCCTGCAGCGCTTCTCCGCCACGCCGCCCGCTCTTTTCACAATATTCAACATCACAAATCCGATCATTTTCGGTTGAGTGAAGGAGAGTGAGTGGAAAGCGGGCGCTGGCGGTAGAGTGGGACTGCCGTTCATACACCGAAATGAAGCACAAAAATACAGAAGAGAAAAGCTGAAAGCGCTTTAGTTGATATGATGAGGTGAATTATTTTATTTTCATGCTTTTCTTTCTCTTCTATGTTTTTATTATATTGTTGCCTTTTGCCTCAGCTTATGCTCGAGTTGGTAATGTTATGATGTTTTGTATGTTTCGGTTGGGGTTTTTTTGCCTTCGCTTCTCTTCTTCTTCTGGTGCTTTTGTTATTGTATAAATTTATACAGTTTTTATTACACTCAGGGATCACGAACGGGAGTTGGGGGGCGAGTGAAGAAATTCCTTTTCTTTCTCAGGTTAAGAGTTTCTTCTGCTTGTTCCGGATGGGATAGAACGAGATAGGGACGGGCGCGTTTGAGTTAAAGCTTTTACACGTTTCATTTTTGTTGGCAATTTTTCCGCCATCAACGTTTCAACGAACCGAAAATGAAAGCACAAACCTCGAAAGCATAAAACATTTCCCTTCGTCTGATGGTAATTTCATCAACATTTGGGTTCGTTCGGAGAAATGTTGCAGCGTGAAGATGAGATGGTAATTACATTTTGTGTTCAAAATTCATGGCCTTTGACGGGCAGTAACGTTTAAAGATTGGCGTTTAACCTCATTTTGAGATTTGAGGTCTTTCGAGAATCATTAAAAAGTTGACTGCCGTTCAGTATTTCTTTAATTAACACAATTCTATTTCCAACTTGACAGCGTACAAACACGTTCTCAATTTGTTAGACATCATGAATTTTTCTTTTTGTTCGCACTGCCACTGGGCGAACGAGCGAAAAGAAGAAGAAAGAAGTAACAAAGTTGTTATTAAAACACCGGAATGGAAGAAAGAATCCTCAACAATGGTGCCATTTCAGCACTCTAGTCAAGGAGAGAAAGATTGAAAAGATTTTTTGTCACGCTTGAGCAACGAAAGAGCAAATACCAGCTTCTGAAAGCACAATCAGAAGAAGAAAGAAAAGTTTCCCATTATCATGAGCTTTGCTTTCGTCTTATTGAGCGCAAGGCGAGAGAAAATGCAGTCAACTTGTTAGCTGGTTGAACCTGGAAACAATCAAACGCAACATAATGTAAAAGGTGGCGCAGGCGGGTGAGCGGCGGTTTGGGAAGCTGAACGAGTATTAAAAAGAAATAAATTATTTAGCGAACACTGCACGGAAAAAAGTGTTTTCTAGAGCAAAACCTTCCACGAGACTTCTCGACTGGAGTAATCCACTCCAGAGCTGCGCTTCATGCAAACAAAGAAGTGGAGAAAAAAGTCATCTAGTTACACTTAACGAGGTTCTTTCTTACTTTCAAGAGGGTGAAAGCTTTCCTCACAGTTATCATAAAAGATGGAAAATTATTATGCACATAAAAGCCGGAGTGGGAAGCACGGAGACGGAACGCCGTAGGACGGAGATGGGTGAAACGGAATTAAACGAATAAAAAAATGAAAATGGAAAAATGTACCCGTCAGAGATGAGATTGCTGCTTGTAACTTTGAGAAGTGAAAAAAGAGCGCGGGCGGGAAGGGCGGATGGAGTGGCGGCAGCATGGGAAAATTATTATTATTGTTGCAAGGCAGAGAACACAAAGCGAGCAGAGTGGAAGGAGATGCTTGAAGCTTTTTTCCTTCTTCAAGAGTCGACTTTGTGTCGGGCGGGGTTGCGCTGCTGCTTGACGCACGTCACCTTGGGAATGGGGCACATTTTATGATTATTACGTTGATATTATTATGTTGTTCTCTCGTTTGGTGCAAAGAGCTTTTCTATTTGCGCGCTCAAGGAGTGAGATAGAAGGAAAGTATAATTTTCATCGACTTGCTCATGATAACAAAGCAAATTAATTAAAAGTGGCAAAGGGGAGTCGTTGGCTAAGAATGGGAAAGTGTTATGGAAGTGTTTCGAGCGGAGGAAATGGGAAAAAGTTATATAAAGTGAAGGGTTATGCTTGGTGTTTTATTTGCCACCCCACGTCCACTTGACAACCCCATCAACGTCTTCTTTGTTATTTAGAGCGAGAAAAGAAAGAAAAGTTGTACAAGAAGGAGAACTGATGAGGGTATAAGTGACCAATGCAAAATGGTCTTTCTTTCTTGTTCCTTTAAACGCTTTTCTCGATTTCTTTCAGTGTCATCGAAGAAGAACATGGCAAGGATTCGAGTGGAAAGTGAACGATGGCTTGAATCCCACAAAAGAGAAAACCGTTTACTGCACCCGTGCATGAAGCGAAGCGAAACAGAAAGTTGACAAACGAGAAAGGAGAAAATCAATTGGAAAAACTTTCCATAATGATCCATTGTGGATTTAAAGTTCGCCCTTCCGATTCGGATCAGACGCAAAGCCTTTTTTTATTTCCGAATTTCAGTGAAATCAATAGAGGGCGAAATCGACATAGAGAATCATGATTTTATTTGATGTGGGTGGCTGGGTCGAGTTAACTTTCTTTCAGCTTCAGCTTTGTCCCATCGATTTGGAAAAGGTTTAGTTTTTTCCTATTCAATTTAAACGGAAAGAAAAAGGATCCGGCAGAGAGACATAAATAACATTGGAAAAGAAATCAGGGCCGGATGGGCGCCTTCGTGGAGTGGTGTTATCAGATGTGACGATGACAAGCTTGTGCTTTATATATTCCTTCAAAGCAGGGATTGGTAAAGCTGGCAAGCGGTCTTGAAGTAGCAAATTGACCGGAAACTCTTAACTTCCAAATCCTGTTACACTGCTGCCTCATCTCTTTATTAAATTCACCCTGAAACATCACCAGAAACTTGCTTCTATTACTTCAAATTCCAAACACAAACTATCCAATTCGATTACAAAGTTTTTCTTTCCATGTTGTGTGCAGAGACTGGCAGAAACTCAAAGAACGTTAAATGTTGCAAAAACTTATCATTTTTTCTTGATGCCATCATAACTTCATTGCCAATCAATTTACCCTTCAGATACAATTGGCTTCAGAAAGAAAATAATCAAAATGAAAAAACAATAAAAAAAAAGAAAATTACAGAGCAATGGGAGCGGATGATATGTGTCTGATGGAATATCCGGTCGATCGGATAGATCCGAAGAAGATTATTCTGTCCTATTGACAACGGATTTTTGTAACGACATTGAAACGTAATGGGATTTCAACATCCTGATGGGTTATTGTTTATCGAATTATTGTTGTATCAACACAATTATTTAACCATTTTCATTTACCACCCCCTTCCACCCATCTCATGCCCAGCCATTAAACACATCAGCCATTCCAATGCCAATATTGTTGTATTTGTACACTAGCGATGAGTAAAAAAGTAATATTTGTTGGTTCGATGATTTATTAATGGAATCCGATAATGTTCGTCGGATCGATCAAGAGAAAAAGGAAATTTATGGTTGAATGGCTGGTTGAAGGTAGTGGTGCAGATTTTGGGTGGATGGGAAGAAGAAAGTTTAGGCGAAGAACGGATACGCTTATAACCATAAAAAAGAGAAAAATAGAAAAATTTTCGAGGTAAAAAACAAATTCTATCAATGTTTGAACAAATTATTGCTTTTACGCTTCATTTGTCAATTTCAGTGTGGGTGGCACGGGGTTATCATTATGATGTCGTAAATATAAACGAGTGCGGCAGGCAGAAAGTGGCTTCCGAATCGTTTTCACGTCTCTCGCAATGATGAATATTTTCTCCCCTTTCGAGTGAGCGCAGCAATCAAGGCCGTCAATCTTACGCTAATCAGCCTCGGCACAATATTTCAATCGCTTAGCGTCAATAAATACCCAGAAAATCATTCATTTTGCTACCCGCTCCACCGCCACTCAGATTCAATCAGATGGAAACGAAGCAGAAGATGATGAAACGAGAAACATTCTTTTTGCCATTGAATGTTCAATGATCCGAAAAGGGAAAGATTAACTATCTCCATGCTTCTCTTATGTTCTGTTCGCTTGAGTCTCTCGTTTTCGCTTTTCCCATCGAAGGCGCCTCATAATTGCGTTACGAAAACATTTTATGCTTCCATTTCGGATGACAAAATCACAATATCCAGATTTCATGTTGTGATTCTTCACTCCGAAGATTATCGTTTTTCCAGCTTCCCCAAGCTCCCCCAATGTGCTTTGTTCATATCACTACTTTCTTGATAGTTTGAGTGCGAAAAAACCAGGAATCCCGAGAGGATACAGCAAGAGAAGCTTTGAAGTTGTCACTAGAACGAATACCCGACAAGGTGAGCCTCCGAGCGAAGGGTGGAAGTTTGAACCTGCTGTTCTCTCATTCACAGTGCTTTCTACCGGAGGTTCTTCCAAAACTTTAAGCTTCACAGTTTGAACATTCTAAAAAGCTTCACTCCATGTTATGATTGGAAAATAGCGTAAGGATAAGCATATTTGCCTCCACCACCACCACCCCGTAAAATATGTCGCAGTTAAAAGGCACACGAGATAAAAGGAACGACGAGAGTGAACAAGAAAAACACGATTTTAATATGTTCCCTCTTTGCAATACAGACGTCGTCGTGTATTCCCCATATCATACGCCAGCTTCTGATGTCGGAAATTTATTAAACACTTTCTGCCTTTGAATCTTTTATCAGATTTTCCCTCCGCTCTCTCTCGGTGTCTACCCGCCCACTAACCACCGGAAAATTTCCACCATCAACATGAGCTCTCATCGGTGACGGTGCGAGGGCAAAAGATCCCAAAAGTTAAATAATGTGTGTCGTAGATGTGATGATACAAAATATTTCATCCGAAATAGGAAGCCTCCAGCTCGTCTGTGATAGAAATGAGCAAAGAGACGTGGAGGAGGATGCGAAACCCACATAAAACAACCAAACAACTATCATCAACTAATTTAATCTTCTCACACAGAAACGAGCACGAAACAATTTTGCTCTTCGCTTCTATCGCATCTGCTTGATCTTTTACCATCTCTCGACAAACATGAACCCCAAACTAGTTCATCAAATCGCCACCCAGCCAACCCGCCACCGGCTTCGTCGCTTTCCACTCCCACTATTTATAAAGTGGCGAATGTTTCAAAACTTTTCCTCTGCCACAATAAACTTTTCATTTGTAACGTCGTCTGCCGAAGCTCAACACAGGAGTGGAGATGAAAATCAGGGTTGCCAAATGACTGGGATGGAAAGAGATGTTGACGACGACGATGGAGAAAGCCATAATCAGAAGTTAATAAATGTCGCATTTTAGACAACATGGCATGATACAGCAATGGAGTGGAATTGAAAGAGCGGAGAAGGGAATTGTTATTAAATAACACTCGACTATCGTATCGAGTTGTAGAAACATTGGTAAACTTCTGAAGTGGGTGTGGGAAGAAGGGTATTGTGGTTGCGCTTCAGCATGAAATTTTCAATTACAGCATCAACATATTTGAAACGAAAAACCTCCAGAATGAAATCAAGTTGATTTTGATTGTGAAATATCAAAATGTGGTTGGAAGTTGCGGGAGGCTGTTAAGATAAAGTTTTATTCGGAGCCATAAAAACCACTGAGGTGGGTGAATCGACTTATCTCGAGACTTTGTCACGCAAAAGCACCCGGAATACCGGTAAAGTTGATGATTTGTCACATGAATTGACAAATGTGACGGTTGGAATGGATGGATTTCAGGGGGATTTTACTTCGATCTTCTGTGATCATTTATATCACAGCATTTTCTCTGAAGACTTTTAAACAGCCACCAAGGATCCTGGGTTGATAGCAATAAGCCGTTCAACGGCTGTTTTCTTCCCTGGCTACCATCAAGGAGAGTTGATGTGCTGGAGTTAGGGTGACCCGAATTCCTGAAGCATTCAAGATGAAAATCAAGAAACTTTAGGTGCCCACAAAAACATTCGGATCGTCGACCAATATTTGGTTGAAAATTTCTTTTCAACTCAATAAAAAGTCATTAGAGAAAAAAAAAAGAAAAAAAAACAGCATTTCCAATTTAAAGTTCAAGTCCCTGAAACTCATGATCTTCAGACTCAAATCAATAGTTAAGACTCCACCATTCCAGATGTTCAGACAGCGTTTTCAATTGCCCCGTGGTCACTAACTAAAATCTGGTTACTCTCCTACTCGAAATCTATTCAGTTGTTTTAGCATCGAAAACATGACCATTACTTCTTTCTATTCCTACCCCGACACCCAACAGCACATGAATACGATGAAATTTTATTGAATCAAATAACAAAAGCTAATACTCGACTTATTCATGATTTTCATCTCTCTCCGGTGGTATGAAATGAACGAAGAAGATGAGAAAGGGAAGTCGAAATTGCGCAAAATTTATTCAGTATGCTCGTGTGTGCTTTAATTAATATATTATACGAATATTATTTGGTTGCAATGAGTTGGAAGTGGAATTGCTTTACAACAGCCCACTCCGTCTCTCGACGTCTTTTTGAGTCATCCGCATTCAAATGATCTGAATGAAAACAATCTGCATGTCATAAAGAGAGGAGATGAAAAACACTTAATCTCTGCTCGTAGTCTTTCCCTTCCCACCCCAAAACATTTCCTTTAGCACACAATATTCATTTATGTTCACAAACTGTATCCTAAACTAATATGTACGATTTCAACGCAAGGGTTGAAGGCGGGTGGGAGCGGGCGGTGAGCAATGACGAAGAGAGAGAATCTTTACAACATCATCATCATCACACAAAATAACAACTTTAATTACAATACAGTTAGTTAGAGGCATATAATATCTTTTTATTTCCCTTTATGGAGGCAGCACACAAATTCCAAGCGTATGAGAGATAATAATTTCCCACATTTCTTAGGGTTGCACACAAAATGCCAAAATACCTTTCTCTGTTTGGGTGCGAAGTGAAAGGACGAGAAGCAAACTTTGGGGATCTCTCTGAATGTTTGCTAGTCTATGAAATCTCATCCGATGAAATGGAATCATTTAAAGAGACACAGTGATGGCTTTGAGTGGAGACATTGATTGATCTGGCTTTGTTCGATCTTTGAGCTGAACGATTACTGTGTAAAGTTCACTTTTGAAATTATTTTTGAAATAAAAGGTGTAATGTGACCCAAAAAGATCAAGAATCACTAAACCATAAGAACTTCTTCTTGTTCGCTGTGAAAACCTTTACGACCAGCCCAGGACGGGCGACCATGCTAGTATCACTTTATAAATTCACCGAAAATATCTCTGGATGGATAATTGTGTGTGCTCGGGGAAGGAACGGGAACATCTCCGGTCGTGTTTTTAGATTTTGCCTGTAGTCAAATGTTAGTTTAAATTTTCAACATTTTCTGTGAGGTTAAATTAATTTTCATAGCAAAACATGTTTTCCCTCTTGACTAAGGATTGAACAAAGTGGTTAGAGCGTAGAGGGTGAGACGGAAATATTCATTGAGTAAGCTTCGTTGCTGAGAAAATTCTTCATCAGACAACACTGCGGAGCAAACAAGGAAACAAAAGTTGTAGTACAAATTAGCTTTTCACATGCACAATCCCTAAACCTCAACTAGTTTTCACCCCCCAAGCCACTCTCCATGGATTCATTTTGCTCTCATCTCTGTTCTGGTGTTTTAGAAATCTTTTGTGAAATATGCTGCTTAATTGTTCAATTAAAAACTTAATGTACAAAAGGCATGGCAAAACTTTCTCTCCTTTTCTCTCCGGTCTGGTGGAGTTTTGTGGGATAATCCTTTTAGTTGGCAAGAGAACTTGGGGAGCGGAGGGTGTCATGGCATTAGTTTGATATTTTAATACTGTTTTTATTGTCTCAACTACGCCACAATTTCCTTAATCTGTTTTCCCCTCCCACTACATCTCCCTTCCTATTGCACTTATGAAAATAATATACAACAAGAAAACTTATCAGCACTGCAAGGCAGAACTGTGCTGTGTGGCAAGTATTTTGCAATATTCATCTCTCGTTGCTTTAGAAACCGGATGAGATCATACTCCCAGCGATGATTCTCTGTGAGTACACTCAAGACATCAGCTCATGAAATATGGAATTTTATTACGTTGGAAATTGTTTGCATCTTTACGGAAGCTCGATACAATGTTCGGAAGTTATCAGAGATGTTACGGAATGCACATATTACATGGCCACTTGAAAATTCGAAACAGTTTGTGGTTGGATACGTGCAGCTACAGGAATTTTAAATAAAATAAGTCAATCGAACTGGGTCTAAGAAGTTTCAAGCTCTTCACTGCTGAAGAAGGTTAATTTTAAAATTATTTTTCTTCAACTTTCCTACTCATCCCCAAAGAAGTCTCTCGATTCGACACGTTTTGCTTCTAATTTTCTTCGTGAAACTTTTTACTCTTCATCAAGTGAACATAAACGAGCCGAGTTCTTGAAAAAAGTTGCGGTTGAGAAAATAAAAGATGAAACTTTTCCTTTATCTCAATTCAACAGTAGCAAAAAGCAAAAAACTGAGGATGCAAAAGCCACAAGCAAAATAAACATCAGTTAGTGTGGGAGTGAAAAGTATTTTTATCTTGCTGGTTTTCCGGAGAAGCTTCAGTGGTGCAAAATAACAAAAACCACAAGTCAGTGTAGATTGAGCTTTTCATCATTTGGGGCTTTTTCTCTTCTCTGTTGGAAAATCTTTTATCGGTTAGAGGAGCGGCAAGCTAGGGGTGGATAATTCACCGCAAAATGTTCTCGTTTTCAACCTTCAGACCGACAAAAAGGAAAGATGCAAAGGAAATTTGAGGATAAACTCGAAGAAGAAGGCGATAAGTAGAAAATAACATCATCAGCAATCATTGATAACGACCGTTCCGAGTCCGAGATTTGTCTACAAGATTAAATCCCTCTATTCCACCCTTTCTGGCTTCGCCATGAAAACTCACATAAAATTATTACAAAGATGGTCAAGCCATAAACTTTTGATTATGTTTGAGTCGAAGTTTGTTTGAATAGAACCGACCACATCGTTTCGTCTCACCATAAAAATGTTTTTCTTCATCACTTGTGATGAGGGTTCGACTTGACTTTTCCCTTTGAATGTCACATTTAGCTTGGCAGATTGAAGTCGTGAACGATGTTCATCATGAGAAGCACTCGGACTTCACAAAAATGTCTCATTAATGACTGGGATTTGACTTGAACCCCTCCAATTACGTGTTTGGCCCGCATTTTATTCCGCATACATAGCCATTAATCCAAGCCAAAGCACTTCATGCTTCAGGGGCCCCTTCCCATCCGATCTCTTTTTATGCTTCGCATCATTGTGTACAAAATAAAAGTTTTATCTGTGTCGCTGCGATAAAATGTTAATAATTTTATTATGAATATGAACGACAGATGAGAGAGGGTAGAAGCGGGAAAATATCTCCGAGTTCACTCTCGTTTGTTCATTCCTTCTGCTTTCTTTCTTTTGTTGGAAATATATTTTTATCTTCATCTGCTTCCTTTTTATTTTCAATCGAGTTTCACATTGAATGAAAACAGAGATTACTGTGGGTAAAAGACCTGACATTTATGTTTTTAGTGTTTTAAATGTAATATTAAAAGACTAGACAGGCGTAGCGAGGTCCGTTTTCGTAGCTACGTGATTATATCTACTTTGACGAGCTTCAGCAAGAAACGTACTTCGATGAACCAGCTCGTTAAATCACTAATCTTTTACGGGAATTGAAATATTTGTTGATGAAAATTTGGTGCGAATCACGGTACGAAAGCCAACTTCACTACGCCGTCTAGTCTTTTAATATTAGCTTCAAAAGACTAAACAAACGTATCTTCAACAAAAAGTGGTTTTTGGATGAAGGATGATGATCCATTGTTGGTACAAAAGTTATCAAGATCCTCGAGTTTCATGATAGAAATTTGTATCGCACTAAACACTCTCGTCCTAGACAGCATCAACTCCACGCCAATGTCATTATCCAAGAAGAAAAGAAAAACGAGGGAAAGAAAACTGATGAAATGATTGTTAATTCCTCTGTGTATCAGAAGCTTTCACAATGCCT
>JPYR01000078.1:118512-130438 GCA_000775305.1 Belgica antarctica | reverse complement strand
CGTTCCGGTTTCTCTCATCGATGATTTCGCCTCGTTTCATTAATTCGGTATTAAATTATGCTCGCCCTATTCACGACGAAGAAGGAAGCCCATGGAAGAAAAAAAAAACAAAAACAAGTAACGATTTTCGGGTACAAACGCAACCCCAAAAAATGTGCGAAGTGAGAAAAAAATAACATTCGACGAGGGCACGAGGAGAGAACATGGTAAACGTCCCCGCAAAAACGGACATAATTGTTTAAATTAGCTATTCAACGCTTCCCCGGCCATTAATCTGACTTTTTCAACCCTCCCTTGTGCTGCTTTCGTATGCGACGCACCCAAAACAACACATCTGAGTGAAATATGGACTCGCAAATGCCGGTGTTAGGGCAAGCAGACCAGCTGTCTTGGTCTAGCACCCGTCTGATCAGACCCTTCGGGCTGACCTAACTGTGATCTTCAACTTATTTTGACTTGAAACCCCAAACCACAGGTCCTCTCAAAGCTCTGCTTGTCTGCCATGCATGCATTCACAGCGATTTATTATGTGTGCGATTTTTTTTCGAGAAAAGGAAACAAGCAAAAAATTGCCGACACACAAATTCTCGCTCTGCCCTCGCCCGTTTTCAAACAAAGCGAAGCATTTTACTCTTTTAGAGCCTGTAATTTTTTATGAGCTTCAATCAACCCTCGAAGGTTTTTATTTTCCTGCGTTGTTCGCTTGACTCTGAAGTGGAGTGAGAGTGTGGCACTAACTACAGCACGAAAACACATTTCATCGTTTTTTACGATGCCACATAAAACCCCGAGAAATATATTATTATCCTATTTCGCCGCGCTTGCTCTCTCCCCCTTTTATTCGTCCCGTTTGCGACTCGCAGCGATGTATGCTCGCATATTATAAATGCCATCAAACATATCGGATGAATCTCAAAGGCAACAAAAGACGAGCAGGGTTGGCGCGTAAAACCCAACACCGTCCACAAAGTGATAGCAAAAGTGCGGGAATGAATCGAGGGCGATCGTTATTGCTGATGGTTGTTTAACTTAAGCATTCTCGAGTGCGCGATTGCTTATCATCGGCGGCACTGACATATTCCGAAGTGATTTGCAGCCGAAAAAGTTTTATATTGGAATTGTTATCAACGCCACTTCATTAAGCATTTGATGACACAATCAATGATATTGAATTAAAAGCCCTGGAGGGAGGATAGGCCTGTGAACATTTGAGCTGTCCTAGGCTCGATGAAAAGTGGAGTTGTCCTAGGCTTTATACAAGTCTCATGTCAATTTGTTCGAAATACTGCCCTGGATGAGCATAAGACTTTGTAACAGCTCCAATAAACCGCCCCCAGAAGTAAATAGGGAAGACACAACGAAAAGCGTAGAAATCATCATGATATGACATCATAAAAATGAAAGTTTATTGAAACATTTTCTCTCTCCCATTACCCCATTTCAGTTCAGCAACTTTTTGTTGCCGCTGTTATTCGCCATCCCTTAGATTATAATACATTTATGTTAAGGGTATTAATTATTTATTCAACGCACATATTATGCTTTTTCATTTGTTCATATTTTCTGTATTTGCCGCTTCTCACTCAGTCCCAAAACCCTCGTCATCTCTTTTAGCGAGCAGAGATAGTGACAGAGGGACGAGAAAAAGCAATAACTTTAATTGCATATTATGCTTTTGATTGAATTACTTTTGTCTCTCTTCTCCGTCGCCTGGCTTCATACGTGTCACATTTGATCGTACGTGTTCGGGGTGAATACTTGGGGTGTTTTTGTGAAAATAATTGCAGCCCCTTCATCGCTCGATAGAAATGAAATGACACATATGGTTAAATCGGGGTTCAAATATTATTTCATTATGAGATGAACACATTGAAGCCGGAGGGGAAAAACACCGAACATGACTAACATGTGATGGAGATTTTTCACAAGCTGGTAAACAGTTTTATTGTTCTTCGGAGGGACTCTTCAACCCTCAGAGATCTCAAAAAGCATAAAATTGATTATGTATGAGCATTAAATGAGGTCAAATGAGATCTCTCTCGAAAATCGCTTAACATTTTCCACTCATTCGGGGTTGGCGAAGGAAAAACATCGTAATTTATGATCGCCGTCGTGATATAAAGCGAGTCGTTTAACGTTTCCTTAACTCGTTTTCGGGAAGGGGCGATGTCACCAGCAGCGAAATGTGCGCGAATTTATTACACAAAAGCTTTTATGACAACATTCCGCACGACAAGGTGCCTCCGCGCCGCTATTTTTTGCCTACCGCATCGCTTTTGTTTCGTTAAAGATTAGAAATTAAAAATCCATGGCATTAGCCTACTCTATCTTGTGTGTGCGCCGGTCGTTTACTTTTTCAGGGTAGAACTACACAACGCAGCAAATTTGTTTTGTGTAAATATTTGTATATTAATAAACTTTTTTGTTTCGTTCGTTTGCCTTCCAAAAAGACTGGCTGGCTCTACACGCTCACCCTTCGCCGCTGCGCTGACTACACGACTAAATCAAACTGCCATTCTCAATGGCAACTTGTGTGTTGTCGTTTCGCTTATATTTGGTGTGCAAACATGGCAAGCATGAGAGATATTTTTATACGTGGAATTATAATTTAAATTGTCAAATATTTGCTTTATTATTTCAATATTGTTTCAGATCTTTTTTTCTTTCTTCTTTCGTCTCCTTTCAACTCGTCTCCCCCAGACTCATAGTTTATAAGCTCATTCGGCAAATAAGACGGTTCTACTTAGTCGTATAACAACAAAACAGGAGAGTGAGATGGCGAACATTAAACAGCAGACACGTCAACCCATTTAAGGAACAAAAAATAGTTTGTATGCTTTTATTTTATATATAAATGTGCTTTTTGTTGTTTATCTTCTATACACAGGGTAGTCGATAAAAAAGGGTTTTGTAGAGAATTTTCTGAAAGCTTTGTTAACTACACTTTTGATGCAATCGCAGACAGAATCTTGAAAGCCCAACCCAGTCACTTAAATTAACGATCACGCTGAACAAATTTCAACTCCGTTCGGGGATCGTTTGTTTGCACAATCTTTCAAACCGGCGAAGTTCTGTTTAGACTCATATTTCATTGGATTGTGAAAATTCTGTTTGTCAAATGACGAAACTTTTTAGTGCAAGCAGCAAAAAAACTGTGAATTGCCAGACTTGACTCTCCAGGCTTTCGGCAAACAAAGGCTTGTTTGCTTAATTTCCGATCGCCGGAAAATGCTTCGCTCATCCACATTCATAAAAATGCGGTTCAGTGGCTCGGTTTTTTCACCCAGCTCTCGTGTCTACTCATTGTTTAGAAACAATAAATACATAGTACGGCGGAAAAATGTCTCTGGGAATTGTGTGCAGGCATTTATGTGTCACAGATCGAAAAATAGAATCGAAACGTTTTTTATGGCTCAATTGACATTGGGCGATGTTTATCGGAATGAAACGCTCGTATCAAACCCGAAAACGTCCAACAAAATGACAATTGAGCATTCAATTGATTTCTTAATTATGGCCGATTGAACGAGCGCCGACTCCACGAGATGGCGTGTGCGTGATGTCACTTAGTCACAAATCGACGCGGCAAACGTGAAGTTCAAAATCAATATGCAAGAGAGACTCGGCGAACGGCTTGGGCCATCGTTTTTGATTAATAATTAATTTAGCCTGATAACTTACACATGTAATAAGTTTCCTTTCATTAATTCCCCGGCTCGCATTCGCTTTCATATTAAAAATGTATTCACGAAAGAAATGTTATTATGAATAATTTCTCGTTCATTAAAACCCAGGCAAACATAAAAATATAATTACGCTTAATGGCTTTACATGAACAGAGACCAGCGGAGAGAAGAGAAGGCAGAGAACGACGAGACGAGAACGAAAGAAGATGTTGCATTAAATTGAGTTGATTCGACTGACGGATTAATATTCAGCGTCAGCACATATTTAAGTATTATTTTACCAAAAGAAGGCGAAGAAGACGACAAAAGAGTCGAGGAGAAAGAATAAGAAGGCTGTTTACAACGCGTTTCAAGAGCCCATACACGGTATTAAGAACCAAGACCGTCTTTTCGTGCATGCCTGGTTGTCTGAAAGTTCTTTATAACAAATCACTGCTGACATTAAAGCACAAACCGGGAGACCTTCCAAGCAGCAAGTAACCACGTTCCAAGGCCTGAAACATCAAGATGGCCTTGGTACAACACAATTCAATGCTTAAACTCTTTTGCCCCGATCGTTTGCGCTGCCACAGCCGAAACGGTAATATAATAATTAAATAAACCATCCGAAAGAGAATGAAAATTGTGTGGAATCCAACAAATAACATCAACAACAACACCATCATTAAGGCTCATGAAATTACAATAATTTCATAATGGGGCCCGCGAGAGAGACGGAAAGAAAGAAGAGTAGATTGAGTTTTAAGTGGAATAAGAAGAATAAAAGAAACTATTTTCGAACAAAGAATTAAAGGGGAGGCGAATGAAATGTTCAACACGAAGCCGGGGGAGAAGAAGAATACGAAAAGAACTTTTTTTATGTAATTTAACCAACCTTAAAGTAATTTATCGTGCGAATTTCAGCAGAAACGTTCTGCGGAGAGAAAGAAATCAAATTATGAAAATTAGTTGAGAAGTAAATCATGATCATTTGCCGACACAGCAGTTGTCACGACTGTTGACAGGGCTTTTGAGCGGTGTAATGGCTTTGGTAAGATTGTTTTCGATTGAGATTAGACAGTAGTCATGCTGGTTAGTTTGATTCTTGTGCTTGTTTGTAGTTTAATTTGTCGTGAAAATGTCACGCTTCCTGCATCCCTGACTCATGTAGCAATTATTTCTCAAAGACACGCCATCAAAGCACTCTTTTTTGTCCGCTAATATGCGCGACCAGTCATTCGCCGTTCTTGATCGTAACGAAAGCGATAACCGAAGCAACGCGCTGAAGTGTAAGAATAATCATTTAACCGTGACTACGACCTGAAGCTCCGCCGCCGCCGTGTTTTTAGCTTATTCGGTTTTTTTTCCTTCGAGTGCTTGTCGCGCATTTTTGTTTCCTAATCGGGTGGGCTACTTGAACGTCGTGGCTTATCAGAAGTGTTTTCTGTACTCGTCGCAATGTGCTCACGATTCTCGCATCGCAAAACCTGAATCAGCCTTTAAGAGCGTCACGTATGTTTGAAAGGCTTGCAAGTGATAATAAAGCACTTGAACTTTGCTAGCAATAATCTCGCTCTCAGGCGGGCGCAGTTGAGTTTAACCGCCACAATCGCGAAACTTCAATAATTCACTGATAAACGACGCTGCTTTAAGGAGAAGAAATAAATCGATGCTCATTTGGCATTAATTATCAGGTCTAGATTGCATTAAATGCACATCAAAAGGCCAAGACAGCGGTTGCACTACGTCCAGCCAAGCGATGGGAGAGAAAATTAAGTCGTAAAGGCAATTTACGCCCATTGCTTGACCCTTCCACAACTAGAGCTAAATCTGCTGAGAGAAAATTAAAAACTTACAACAATAATTCATTAATTAAATGAGTTGCCATTAATTATGCATCGGAGCGCGAGCGGACGAGTTATTTTTTATGACGAAAGCCCTTTGCATGTTCCTATCTCGATTTTTGGTCGTAATTAATTACAAACAACTCCATAAATGTCCCATTAATAACCCTTTCCCAGGAGGAGGAAGCCCACCGACAGCCATTAAATGTACACTCGGCTATAATGATACAATTTGGAGTAATTGCGTCGAGAGAAAAGCCGAAAAGCAACTCGGAAACGCGATTATAAGAAAGCGAAAAGGCCGAAGAAGAACTTTTCTTTAATATAATTTTAAATGCCGTGAGCAGAACCTGAAGAATTTAATGATTTTATCAGCGGCAAAAGGCTGTTAATTTTTATTACTTTGTTCGTTGCTCTTGCGAGTTTCTCCGCTCGCTTCCAGAGGCGCTAGATCACAGATTTCTTATGTCTGATAGTGAAGTACGAACGAAAAGAAGAAAAAAATGAAAACATTACAATTATTTCCTCTCCCCCTTTCTAATCTTGCTGTTCGGTAGCAAGTCAACTATGGCGACGATTTATACACGGTTAATTACATTAATTAACTATGAAGAATTCTCCCATAAAATTACTACAGTGATTTTTTGTTTTTCTCAAACTTCGAGGGAAATCACTTTATCGAATGAAGTTATCTCGGCGCAACAATCAAAGCTGCAAGTTTCTCGACGGCTCGGCCACTTATAATGTGTTGTTCGTTAGGCAGCGACAAGCGGAATGATTAATTGTGGCAGTTTTCGCGGGGCTGCCTGTCGAAGTGCTTTCAAGAAAGCTGTTTTAAATTGGAATTGCATCGACAGGGTTTTTGAGTCGTCAAGGCAAACTTTGAAACTTCTAAGCCCTGGGCATGCTTAGAGTTATCGCATTTTAAGACTTGTTTCTCGTGACTTAATTTCAGGTTATTAGAATTTCATTCATCAAACTGTCACTATCATAACAAACAAGGCGTTCCAACCCATTGCTAGTCTTCCCCCAAATCCTATCAGTCTCCTCGTTGATTCTGTCCCAACACGAAAAGCAATAACTAATAATTTATAATTTATGCATTTAAAATAGATCAATCCATCAATTTTGTCGTTGAATTAGGCTTTCGGGACCACTGAAAGCTAGAAATGAATGATTTACGAATTCATGAATCATGCACATCCGTAATGGCACTTCAAGCCCGGCAGGAGAACAAATTTGTTTGACCAGATTTTAAGTTCTAATGAGAATTGAAATTGTTTTTGCTCGGTTTGTCTCTCACTTTATACAGTCCGATGGTTCCTTTTAATCGGCTGCCCGCGTGAGACACACGAGAACTATTGTTGGAGCTTCCCTAATTTGTTTCAATAATGACATACAAGCGCGGATGAATTATCTAATAATAATATTGCTGTAGTTGCTAAAGCTACTCAAGTTTTTATGTGTATGTACACAACATTATAACAAACATTGATCATGTCTCTCTTCTCATGCCCCCGTCGCCCTCCAATAAATTTCCGACAAATTAATAGAACATCCAGAGAGCTTCTGCTGTTCCATCTATCGCCCGCACCATCGATCTGTTATAATTATAATTGAATTTTATTTGCATTTATTTTCGGGCACTCTCAGATGAAGGGAGGGGCAAGATTGGATGCATTCGGAGGTGAAAATGTGTATCTGATCGATTCTAATTGCATAATTGCACCGATATACGAGCCGCAAACGACTAGAACTGAAAAGACTCAAATTACAATTAATGTAGAGGTAATTGGTTGTTTAGCGTCAAACGGACTGTCTGTAGGCTGCATTTGCTAGTATTCGCTAAGCTTTGCTGTTGTAATGCCTTCCCTGCCCTTTGTCACCCGATCCGTTGCGAACACAACCCGGGAAGACCTTCTGAGACACGGATCAAGTTACTGTGGAATCGCGTGGCCAGCATGCAGGTTTGTTCGCGATGGTCTTTCAGTACGGACTTCTGCAGTTTTTAATCGCTGCTGCTGTCAAACGACCGCTCAGTGTCTCTAAACACATTCAAGCGATTATCGTTTTCAATTTATAATCTTCGCATTAGCAGCAAATAGCTATGCCAAAGCAAACGAGCAAATAATGAAAACCAATTCGCCGGCTTTTGCGCAAATATAACGTGTAATGCGATCGAGAGTCATGTCTCAATCGGAATTTATGCCGTCACGGCGAAAAAAGAGCGGACAGAATGTGATACGTTAAGCGCGGGAAAATTAGCAATCGTAAGGGAAATATTAAACGGTGTAGTTGGCATCGCTCGGTTCAGTCGTTCGGATTTTATTTCATGGTTCGTTTAGCACCAACAGCAGCTCGCCGAACACAAAAGCTGTTTTCCAGCGCGAAAACAACAACAGCGGAGCCTCTTAACAGTTTCTGATCATTAAGTTCGCGAGCATGAACTGAAGTCTCAGTTGATGCCGCAATTACCAGAACAAAATTAAGATTATTTTCGGTAATTTGACTCGGGGAGAGAAGGCAAACAGCCCAAAGACACGGCAAAAAGCCTTTTTCCGCACAGTTCTGGCCGCTTCATGAGAGAATCACTTTAGCGCATCCAATTAAACATTTCTACAAGTTCAAATCGTTTGTTTCGCGATTTTGTCGGCGCGATAAGCTGAAATGTTCTGCTGCGCGTCTCACTCTTCCCCGTTTGCCAACAACCAGGTCGCACATCAAATGTAGCGTGAAAAATCCGTAAATTAATTTCTTGTGTTTTTACACACAACTCGGGTGGATTTTCAACCATTTCGATGCGCATTAATGGGCTTCACCGCTCCACACATTTCAAATCAAAGCGCAAACGAAATAATTTATGATCGGAATCGGGCGGCGCGAGAATTGTTTTCGATTCGTTTGCCATTCTCACAAAGAAACAAAAACAAAACAAAAAGTTTTACGGTTATTTAGACAAATTTCTACGCTCCCTTCTCTCGCGTTTTCTTTTTTGCTTGTTGGCGACGGTCGATTAACGGTAGTGACGTTGAAATATCGCTAATTGATTGGTTACTGTAAATGGCCTGGCATGCAATTAGAAATTCATACCTCGCAGTCGTTTCCGAGAAGTAAAAAATCGCAAATTATTTTGAAAAAAATGACGCCAATCACGTCTAAGCAGGGAGCTTTGTGGTGACTTTCGTGTGAATTTCAGTTTTCGCATGAAGCAGCGATCGTCACAACACTTCTGGACACCGCCGAATTCCAGTGAACGCGTCAAATAGAAAAGTGGCAGCTCGTGAGACGAGAGTGAGGGAGAAAATCACATTCATTGTCATGACAAATCACGGCCAATTACCGCAGCTTTCGTCAATTACCGCACAATTACACTTTGCTTATTTGTCAAATGATGTTTTTAATTCGCGTTCAACGGCTCAACCGCAAAGCGCGAGAGAAACGAGTTGAGTTTGAACAGCTGGAGGCATAAACAAAAAATCAATTACAGTGCAACAGCCGTGCAAAGGTGGTAATTTAAAGTCAACGGTGTAATTTTAATTGTGGCATTTTTGAGGCTCAGCCGTGGCGAGCAAATGTGGAGAAAATAATCTGCAAAACTCGTTTTTAATCTGGAATCACGATAAGTTTAAAATGCTGCCTGCGACCGGAGCTGCCAAGACAATCCATAAAGTGCCTTTAAAGTCGCAAGCGAGAATCGAAACATTTCCCATTTCATTCAGCCGTTTAGTGAACAATTAAAACTTTAAAATTTTTATGATCAACAATTTGAACGTGTTTCTGCCATATCCAAACACACATCGCAGGCCTTAGCAACATTCAAGCCAGCAACTCACGAAAAACAATTTTAAATGGAAATTTCGAAAAAAAAGTATAAATAAATCGATAAGAATCGCGAGAAAGGAACGAACGACGCAAGTAAACAGCAATAAAAAGCGGAGTTCGCTTGTCTGACAATTATTTTTAGCGTTTTTCCATTGTTCGACGTCTTGCACTCTCCGCGAGGCCCGTAATGAACGATTTAATTATGTGAATTAAACAAAACTGATCAATTATCATTCCGGTGTGCATGTGTGGGGTGCAGCAGGCAATATTTTTGTGTCGCCTCGACAATCTTGATTGGGCTTTCATTTAAAAATGTGAACATTACCAGTTTGGGTTCGAACATTCATTGCTAAAGGCACGTTGGAAAGCGGCAGTGACATGCAACTTGTGTGTGAATTATTAATTACATTTTAACTTTTAATTTCTCCTCTGCTTGTGCATGAGAACATGTAAACTCTCGACTCGTGACACGACTTCGGCTCGGTAGCAATCAATCGCGACCAAAACGTCACATGCACATGCCGGGGAAATGATGGCAGATATAAAAAGACTGTTCAATATTGAATCGCTGTAAATTGTCGACGAACATATTTTTCGTTTAATAGCGATCAATTACATGATTTATTTGCCTCTAATACTGTTTAACAAGTTGTTTCTTTTTTCAGCTACGTTCCGATGAACTTGTTCTCGCTTTACACGCTTGCATGACAAGATTCTTTTTTCTTTTTTTGACTGAGCGCACCAAACGTGAAAATTAAGACAATCGTTCTGGGTCAAGAAAGCGTAAAAGAACATTTCTTGCTGGCCTTTGAAGAACCAGTGAAACTTTATTAAGTATTCCCGGAGCGCAGGGCCTGTGAAAGTCGTTTGACTTGACAATTTGGGTTAAATTGACAGTGAAAAGAGTGAAAAGCTGCACCCACCTCGCCCATCCACGCACGCCCCGTGTAAAAGCAAACATTCTTTCAAAGATCCCCCCAAAAAGGGATCAACAAACATTTCTCGCAAGAAAACGAAGAAATCTCTTTTATTTATTCAATCCTTGTTTACACTCTTTCCACGTCCAAGAAAGCAAGAAAACGAGAAAGAAATGAAAACAATTTTTATCTCAGTTATGTTATTGTTTGCAAAATAATATATACGAGAAGGAAATTTTTATTTCATCCGAAGCTGCCTTTTTCATCTTCTGTTTGGCTTTCCGTTCTTCTTGTTCTTCTTCTTGGATTCTCGACCGAAAAAACTCTCTTGTCTTCTTCATCGCAAGACAAACTTCTTGAAAAATATTTATTCAACCCAAGCATCGATACACACGCTGTACATTTGTGTTTTTGTTGTTTCATTTCGTCAATATATTCGACGATTGTTCGCCTCCTTCTTGTTCTGGGATTCCTTCCCAAGCGAGGGAGAGAGAAAGGACGAGAAAGTTAACGAAACCCGAGATGACTCAAGACTCAGGTACTCTCGAAGGTATAATTTCGACCGGAGGCTCATGCAAAACTCTTGAAACATTAAGAAAACTTCTCAGGCACTCTCAAATAACCAGTTTATTCGTAGCTTGTACACCTGGGGATGTACTCCAGTGATAGTTGCAAATAAATTTTCAGTTTTCTTAGAATTTCTTACACAAAACAGTAAGCTAGTTGACTAAACTATCAGAAAAGAAATGAATTTTAAATGTGACCAGCCTTAAGCACGTTTCCCGAACAACCATCAGCAAATCCAACAACAAACCCATCGAAAATTTTGTGAACCTCGTGAGATAGTAATCAAAATACAACAACAGCAAAAGGCATTAATTTCGACGAGTTTTTTTCTGCTGCTTGTTTTGTGACACATAAAAAATGAGATCCGAAATAAAAATCATTGATTATTTATCTTAGCGTCGCGTTTTTGACTTCTTCTTCAGACAGTGTTTCGCAAATAAAATGTTTGAAGAGAGCTATTTTCGGTCTCGTTCGCTGAAATCCAAGCATTATTGATGATTGAGCTCACAAGAAACAGACATCTTATCGCTCGTTCGATCATAAAAACCATTCAACAACTCGGAGAAAACATTCAGCGCAAAAAGAAGACTCGAACAATCATAATAAATAAAAACAAAAAAACTTTGAAATTCTGACGGGAGAGTGTCAGAAGCAGCAACAAAGGCAGAAAGTCAAGTTCTCGGTTCACGTTGCCTTCTCTTCGGCGAAAACCGATGCCGAAGACTTTATATGCGCGATAATATATTATTAATGTCGAATGAAATCATTATAATCAATTTTGAAAGGAAATTTGTTGGAATTTCATCGGCAACAACAACGACCCTGCCTGTTTGACTTCATTGGGCTTTGCGGTGCCGTTAAATAAATCTTTTTTATGCGATGATTAAGGCAATGGCTCTGGCTTCTAGTGGAAAGGATTTCTTCTTCTCCTGGCTGTTCGCTCTATCTCCACGCTTTTTCGCCTTCCCCGGCGTGTTAGAACAAATCGATTTATAGGCGATGGAACATTTAATCTTTAAAGACGATGAAAGGCGTCGTGGAATGTGTTTATGCTCGATGTTCATGTTTTCATCGCAATCTTCATTACACTTTTGTTTCGCACAATGATTTT
>JPYR01000078.1:58683-82598 GCA_000775305.1 Belgica antarctica | reverse complement strand
CCTCTCGGTTTCCAAATTGGAAGTAACTTCTTGAACCCTGATGAGTTTTCAATTCCTGATGTCGTCAGTCGATGATTCCAGGCTCTGTGAGAAGTTAAGTCGACTTACTTCCGGCAAAAAATAGCTCGTAGTTCAATGGTTACTCTTCTACTATAAAAAGCTGTTACATAATTAAAAGTGAAACAATGAATTTTATAAATCATAACTTTTGTAAGATTCATCATGTATTAACAAAACAATAAAAAAGGCTTCATTTAAAAGTCAGAAATCTCCAAATAAAACTCAAGAATTTTGACAAAAAATATTCAAATTATGTTTATAATAAAGGTGATAATTTTGCGACCCTCCACTGATCTTAAACGGTCCAAAGCTCTACAAACTCACTTAAGATATGATTTTTTCCAGTACAAGACAACGAGAAATTACTCACTAAGCATAGCCACACAGAACCATTGCGGTAAGAAGAATCCAATCAACATCACCATCTTGTCGTCCTTCAAGTCACTCAATGTGTGGAGCTATGTGGATCAACGTACTTGTGAAATTACAAATTGAAAATAATTAGAATTCAAAAGTCACAACTTTCAGACAAAACGAAACTTGATTGGCGTTGCAAGAGAAAGATGTTGAGAACGGGAATTATGTTTCTATCGACAGCGCCGTCATAAGCGGTGATGTTCCTGAAAGTGGAGTTCTGGAACAGGTTAAGCCATACGATGTCTTTGTATCTGTCGGTCACTACGGTTGGCTTCTTTCTCTTCTTGATGAAAGCTTTGTACATCCTTGTGTAATTGTCAAGAGTTTTCTCAAATTCGATCTGATCTTTGATTTATTTCACAAGATCGTGGGATTTTTTCCCGGCTTTGATGATTGTAACAACTCCAAGTGTCATCGTTGTACCTTGTCACTTGTGTTTTCGAGCCGTTGTTGATATTTTTGAGTGTTAGGATAGCACTGACCCAATCAAACTCAGATTTATCCCATTTGTCTCATTCAATCATCAATGCAACTATTGTAGAACGTTTTGCTGATGCGGTGATGCTTGCCTAACTTTTTCACTTCTTCTTCGCTTTCTTCGAAAGGATCGTTGTAAGCCAAACCAAAATGTACTCAAAGACACGAATCTTCCGCAAGCGTATTCATAGAAATCATCATAAGGATCCAAGTCAGCGTTTAAGTTCATCAGAATTGTTGACGCTGAATGCACGCACGATGCAGTTGTGCAGAACTTCACATCACCTGTGACACTTTTCAGACACACAACAATCAGCAAAACGACTCGTAACTTCATCTTTCTTCGAGACACAAGCCAGTATTTACCAAAATGTTAGTTGAAAAAAGAGAAAACTAGTTTTCCTGATGTTTGGCATGCGCGAATTCTAAATGCAAAGATGAAATGAGATATCTTAAAAAACTAGAATGTTTATGGATCAAGATTTTTTTTAATTTTTATGTTATTTTGCCACGTTTATTTAAACTGTTGCTGATGTTTTTTTTGTGCATTAAAATGAAATCAAGGCTGTGAATAAATCTTAGGCAGCTCATTTTTAAAATATTGGCAGATCAGTCGACCATTAACGATCTTAACTTCCGCGGCTTCTTGAACAAGAAGGTGAATATTTTACTCTTCGTGTTTTTCGTTAACTTAATCAGACCAATTTCTTGTCCAATAAAGATATTTTATCTGACCTCCGACTAGCTAACTCGCTGTTGACCAAATTCTCTTAACACAGTTTGACTAATTTTTCGTAAATTTTATTTAAATTTAAAGCTAGTAATTACAGTTCAATAAATACAAAAAGTTTTCTTGGTGACTTGAGAACATTTTAATCATTCGCGAATGGTTTGTAAATCGTTGTTGTTGATGCTATTCACGCTCATCTTCTTCGCCATCAGACAATCGACGACGGTGTAGATCTCGTCAAAGTGTGGCCGGCCGTCGGCATTCTCGTCCCAACACTTAAGCATCAATCTGTACATTTCCTGTGGTGTTCCATCAGGCACTGGCATTCGATAGCCTAAAATAAAGTTTCGTTTAAGATTTTTGTTCAAACAGGTTTTCAGTTTGTTTTTACCTTCATCGATACGCTCTCGTGCCTTTGAGTTACTCATTCCAGCATAAGGTGTGCCGCCTTTCGAGAAGATCTCCCAAACTAGAACGCCGTAGCTCCACACATCGCAAAGCACGTTGTATTTTCCAAAGTTCAATGCTTCTGGCGCCGTCCATTTGATTGGAATTTGCTTCATTCCATCGGAAACTGCAAAAAGTTCACATTAAATTTGATTTCCTATCGCAAAAGGGCAATGAACTCACCAATATACTCTTCTTCTTCCCTCGACATCCCGAAATCAGAGATCTTCACTGTGTTCTTGTTTCCAATGAGACAATTTCTCGCCGCTAAATCTCTATGAATACAGTTCTTTGACTCTAAGTATCTCATCCCTGAAACAATCGATCTCGTAAGTTCACTTTTCATTCACATCAATCGCCATCGAACTTACCGGCTGCGGTATCTCGACACATGCTCATCATCTGCCGCTGATCCAATGACGCAGCATTTTTACGCAGGAACATCAACAGCGATCCGCCCTCGACTAGTTCCATGACTATCATTATGGGCTGCTTTTGAACACAGATGCCGATCAACTTGACAATGTTGGGATGGTCGTACTGCTTTAGGATCCGGCCTTCTTGTAAGAACTTTCGCTTTTGTTCGTCGGGTAGCGTCATGCGGCACGTTTTGACAGCGACGTCTTGTTTCGTTGACCGGAGTTTGGCTTTATACACATCACCAAAGTTTCCCTAAAATTAGAATTGAATCGTTTAAAAGGGTGCTTTGATGTTTAAGATGAAGATCAACTCACCCTGCCAATTTTGTCCAATAGAATGACGTCATCGTTGCTTAACTCCCACCGTTCTCGGAATACTGGTTTCTTCAATATCGAACCACTGCGACTGGTGACCGGCGATTCAGACTGATACTGATGGAGAATTAACTCTTGAATACTTGGAAAACTCGGTCCCTCAAAACGGTAATGACCCTAAAGCGCGAGAAATCAGTGTTTAGAAACAAATTCGTCGAAATGAAAAGCAATTTTTCAATGTGTCAACACAAACCTCGGCTGTTATCTGCACGATGAAGTGTTTATGGCCGTTCCAACACACGCTCAGCACGGTCTGGCTCTCGTCGTTCCTCGTGGTTTCACGCACCAAGAAGTCGCCCTCGAGTCTCAGCAGTCGAACGACTTCTTCACGCGGAAGCACACCGTGGAACCACTCTTCTTCGTAGAGCGGCCTGTTCGTGGCAATTGTCATCTGGAAACAAAAAACCAGATGGATTAGCATAAACGTTCGACATTTTCATAAATCGTTGTCAGTTTGCAGGCCAAACGATCAGTACCAAACTCCAAAAGCTCTGTTTCAGTCGATCTCGCGCACTCGGTGCAAAGTTTTTCAAGGGTGCGAAGATTTCTGAGAAAATTGTGCCAGATTTGCGCCGAACGACCTCGGGATCTTTCTCCGCCAGACTCCAAGTGCTTTTCGATCGCTTTTTCCGCGGCGGCGCCTTCGGAGGCGAACTTTCGAAGCCGCTGTCGGCGGCAGACGACGAACAGGAACTGAATTCAATGTCTGTCGCCATTCGAGTGCAAGTTAGAACTGATCACAAGTGAAAATTTTCGCGAGACTTGCGAGTGTGTGGAGAAAATTTAATTTTCTCGAGAAAACAACAATTTTTTGTGGCGATTTTCATCACACGCGAGAGAAACCCGCGAAATGTTTATGATGATGTTGTCATGTGTGGGTTCACGAGAGACGACTACGAGAGAATTGGAGTTCGATTTGATATGACTTCGAACATGCGGTCTGGCAATTTGTGTTAATTTCGAGCCGAAACAGACATTTTTAGTCGATTTCGATATCACGATTAACGATAAAAAAGCGGAAAAAGTTCGCTTTAATCACATTTACGCTAGGTTAGAGTTGTTAGTGTTCTATTTTTAAATGTCTAGCATTCCCACCACTGCTGTGTTTTAACAGCCGACGTTCAGGAAAATAAATTTGTACCTCTTCGGGTTTCAGTTTCTTATCAACGTTGCTGTCGATCAAGTCAAAGATACGTGGAACGATGCGGAACGTAACGAATTTTCTGCTGCACAGTTTTCAGCGGTCGTGGCCGACAAGGCTGAACATCGGGTTCATGTTGTTCGCCGGAAGCTTCATGATCTACATGCTGCGGGCGAACTTCTCGATTATCCTGCTTGCAATGACACAACAGTATCATTGGACAAGCTACGAACAGAATGTGCTACTGAGTGCGTATTTTTGTGGGTACGTCGGGCCGAATTTGATCGCCGGAGTGATTGCAGAGCGATTCGGCGGCAGAATCGTGATATTTTTAGTCTTCTTAGCATCATCTGTGATAACAGCGTTAGTTCCTAGCTTAACCAGTGACAATTTCCACTACTTATTCTTGTCACGACTAGTGCTCGGCTTTTGTGGGGTGAGAATACATTTTCAACTGTGTTGGAACATTTAATTCAACGTTTTCAGGGCTTTTTCTTCTGCACATGCCACAACCTGATTTCTCTTTGGGCACCGCCAGCCGAGAAAGGGATTTTCATGTCAAGTCTGCTTGGGTCGAAGCTCGGGACAGCTTTGACATGGCCGTTGATGGGAATCATCATAAGCGTGCTTGACTGGCGGTGGACGTTCTACATCACTGCCATCCTGACGTTCATGTTCGCGATCGTTTGGCTGAGAATCGTCGCTGATTCGCCAGAAAAACATCCAAACATCACCCAAACAGAACAACAAATGATTGAAAAGTCGCTCGAACTGATCATTACGAAGAAGAAAGACTTTCCGCCGATCTCCAAAATGTTCAAGTCACGGCCGTTCTACGCACTCATTTTCCTGCACTTCAGCGACGTGTGGGGCGTTTTCTTTCTTCTGACGTCCGCGCCGATGTTCATGAATCAGGTTCTGAAGTACGACTTAAAGCACTCGGGGATTGTTTCCAGCTTTCCGTACATCGCCCGACTTGTCTTCGGGTTTATTTTTGGCTTTTATGGCGATCACTTAATGCAGCGCGGCGTCAAAGCGACGAAAATCCGAAAACTTTTCTGCATTTTTTGTAAGATCACGTCACCGTCAATCACCGTCAACTTAAGAGTGCACATAATTCGTTTTAGCGCACATAATTCCCGGAATTCTTCTGTTTGGGTTCTGTTACGTCGAAGACAGCCCGAAAACATGCATTCTACTGATCACGCTTTCTCTCGGCTTCAACGGCGCTGCAACCATGACAAGCAGTCAAAACCCGCAAGATTTGGCGCCAAATTTCGCCGCAAGCGTATTCGGCATCGTGAACTTCTTTGCCACAACAAGTGGCTTCCTGTCACCGCTCGTCGTCAGTTACTTCACGAGAGAAAAGGTGAGAATTCAATTTTTTGACATTTCGTGTGCGATGTTGTAAGAAAATTACGATTTCAGAGCACGATGAGTGAATGGCGCTACATTTTTGCACTCGACGGAACACTCTATATAGTCTCGGGGATCTGTTTCATGCTTTTTGGCAGCGCCAAAGTCCAAAGATGGAACAGAAAGGATTCACATAAAGATCTGCTGAAAATATAACGTGCAGGCTTGAGTTTCGTGCCGGTTCATTCCGTGCTGTAATAAATCTGTCCAACTTGTAGTTTGACTACATATTTACATTAAAAAGACTTGTTAATTCCCCCGTGTAAATGGGCAGACCATTGAATTAAGCAATTCTCATGCCAAAATAGCGACAATACAAAAACTTACACCTTTAAACTCAAAATTTTTAATGCAAATTCCGTCGTCATCAAAATCATCGTCGACATCAACACAAACACAAAGTTCGTTATCAACCACGTTGAAATCAAGCATCATGCGGCTGTGATGGAGTTTGGCACCATCCGACGAGAATCTTGATTTCTTCGAGCATTTCCGGCAAGTTTTATGATGAACTTTCAGTGGAATTTTGTTATCTTTTGAGGTCACAAGATGCTTTGCTGACTTAAACTTGCTTTTGAATCTTGATGAAAGTTTTCCCTCTTTGTCATTGTCGTGAACTTTAGAGTCGCCGTTTTCGGCTTCTTCGGCAGATCGTAAGCGTGCGACCTCTTCCAATTTGGTAAGTAAGACGTCTGACGAAACTTTTCTGATTTCTTCAAAGACTTCGTCAGTTTCATCGGTGCTGGGTTGCTTTCGTTTGAACGACGACAGAAATTTCTTGCCAAACTTTTTTATTTTCTCGTCGCCAAGTTTGTCATTGATTTTTCCGGCTTTTCCAGGGCTTGGATCTGCATTTTCACCACCCGAACTTGCGTTTTCACCACCCAAACTTGCGTTTTCACCACTCGAACTTGCATTTTCACCACTTAAGCCTGCATTTTCAGCACTACAATCCACTTTTTTCGTGCTTGGACCTGGTGTGTCATAAATTGGCCCAGCTTTTGTCTTAACTTTATCGCCTTCCTGATCATCTTGACCACTTCCTTGTCTTTCAAACTTCGGGAACATGTTTTTAACACGGCTTTTGAACGAGCCTTTACTCGTCCCTGGGCTGTCAATTCGCGCATATTTCAAAACTTTAATTTTGTCAGCGATTTTCTCCTTCAGATTTTTATTCTCAGCTTCGGCTTTGCATTTGTCATCGATCAAGCTTGTTTCAATCTGGTGATGTGCTTGAATCAGCCTGTCAAGGTTTTTATTAACGAGTTCGATGTTGTTCAAGTGGCAAGCGATGGAACCTGTCATCAGTTCATCGTCAATTAGCAGCAGGTTGTTTTTCGAACAATTAAATTGGTTTGGCATGCGATCGAAATCTGCTTCGACACATTCTTCGAAGTTTTCCAACTCGCTGATCATCGGCACTTGAAGGATTTTTAGCTTGTCTTTAGGCGTTGAGTTTTCTGCCGGCAAGTCTGGTGGCGTGACAACAATATTGTTAGTAGCAAAACCACACTCAACACCATCGTCAGCGTTATCAATATCAGCGTAAATGTTTTTCGAGCTTTCATTCATGTTATTCACAAAAACTTCACTCCCTTCATAACTATTTACCGATGACCCAAGACTGTTGGACCTCGCCGTGGAACCTCGTGCACTTCGAGGCGTTAATGACTGTGACCGCTTCTCGTCACCCGCTATCGTTGATCTTTTCTTTTTGAAAGGAGTTTTTATGAGTGCCATGAAGTCGCCGCCTTTTTGCAGCAGCATTGACATGTGAGTTGAATGAGTCTACAGAAAGTTTGTGTAACAAAAAAGAAACGAAAAATCCCAAAACACCAGAAAGAATTAAGAGTTCGGCCGTCACCAATCAATTTCAAGCCAATAAATCCGCAATTCAGGTCGTTTCCATACCATTTGTTCATGATTTCCTAAATTGTTGTTCTCGATCTCGACAGATAAGTCATCACAGCCGCTTGGCAACTCTTCGCACGACATTTCATTCAACGCCGATTTGATGATCTCGATCAGCTTGTTCTTCTGTCGTTCTTCGCATTTCAGCGAACTCAGATCTTTGTTGAATCTACGAAGCAATGAACTTGAGTAACTGTGAACAGCACGACTTGATAAACACTCACTTGATATCCTTCAAACTTCCGCTGCTGCCGTTCATGCTGTTTGAAGACGTGTTGATCAAACTGTTCGTGATGATGCTGGTCGGCGATGTTGGAAGACTTGACGCTGACGATGAGATCTTTCCGTTGCTTTCGCTTTGAATCTTGCTTTGTTTTTCTTGGCAATCTTTCACCGATGACTCAAGGTCAGTGACGCGCTGGCGCAGCGAGTCCACAGTCAAGTTGTCAACGGTTAATTGATTTGGTTGAAGTTTTCCAACAGTGTCTTCAATCAGCTGATCGTCGAAGCGGAATATCACGGGCAATGCTGACGACGACCTGGAAAATTCAGTTGTTGAATGTGGAATTTATTAAGAAGACGATGGAGCTTACCTGTGCTTTTCGGTGAAGTCGCGGTACTCGTCGGTTGGGCTGACTGCTTTTAGCGATAGATCGACACGCCGCTGAATGTCGACGTATTTGTCAGAAGTCAGGTCACCGAAGTTTGAAGCTTCCACGAGAAGGTTTTTCCTGGAAAATTCAAGCACATTTGTAGTTTGATTTTGTGCAAGATTCGAACTGCAGATGCGAAAAACATTTTTTGATTGAATTTCAACTTATTTCAACTCGATGAAAATCTGCTTTGCATTCAATTGAGCAGAAAAAGAATTTAACGAAGCCAAATTCATTCGAATCACAAAGCAAGAATTCTAGGAATAAACTCAAAATCTTTCGCACAAACAAAAGCACCGTTTGTTTCAAAAACTTAATCGAAGGTTAACGAATCAATAAATTTTATGTCATCGTTTGTCTTCGTTAAATGATTTTGTTGACGACCGTTCGAATTGCCGTCGCGTTTAAATATTTACCAGGTCGTGATGAGGTGTTCTTGTTGGGTTTGATGGTTGTCCAATAGACTCGGCAGCAAAATCGTGCGATAATCTTTCTCCACTTCAGTAGCCTCGTGGATAAGCAAAACATATTCATTGTGTGCGAGGTGAAGTTTCCTGCAAGCCTTCTGATACTTATCTCTAACGTCATCTAGCTTACGACCAGCCCTGCCAGCTGTTGGAAAAATGGTTCGAGATTAAATATGGTGCTGCCCAGCGGGCTGGCAGAGATTGCGGACTTACACTTAATGTAATGTTCTTCGAATCTCATGCGCAGTTGCTTGTAATAATCTAAATGCTTTTGATATTCAGCCTTCTTGCGCGCCACGTCTTCCGTCAGCTGGAAAGGAGAAAAAGAAGCCGTCAGTACACGACACTTGTAATTATCCATCAGACTCGTTGATGCAATTATTTAGATCAACAGACTATTTTCCTAATTACGGGCCGCCAAGTTGACTGCACGAGTTCAAGATCGCACAAGCAGCACCGTGGATATATAATCTCTGCCGTAGAGAAGATTGCACAAGCTCCGCATACTGATAATTACATCTCGCAATAATAATTTGAAATTGCATTACTGAAGCGATAATTCAACCTTTTTGCTCTCATCTGCGCGCTTCCTTTAACATCTTTCATCATCATTCTTTGCGCAAGTCGGGGCCAGCAAAAATTTACAATTATTAACTGCGAAGTGATACGGTGAGGTGAGTGCGAAAGTTCTGCTTTGCTGTTTATGACTTCGCTTATGAAAGATTGTTTTTGATAAAATCTCTGTTAAACATCAACAGTTGGATCGCGCAAAAATTTCAGAAGAAGTTTATTAACTAGAATAGGCAGCAAAACGAGAGAATAAACACACGAGTGATCACAAGAAGACCATAAAACCAGATAAACGAGAATGAAAGCGAAAAATAATCTCACATACATCAGGCAGAGCCACAAATAATCGAAATGAGAAGAAATGACCGTGATTTTCAGTGTAACAAGAAGGAAAACGGGGGCGATGTGAAAGTGGTGAGTGCTTATGATAAGAGTTTTGAGGTTAGCATGAACGCAAGTTGTAATGTTTGGGTTAAGTAGCCTGGAAACACTGTTTTGAGGTTATCTTTAGCAACAATTCGAGTTGCAGGTTAAAGCAAGTTCAAATTTCCGTTTTGAGGTTATGACAAATAGAAGATTAAAATTTGAGGTTAAATATATATTAAACATGCTTATGAGGTGATAAAACAAACAAAAAAACTTTCAGTTTGAGGTTAAATTACCTTTCTGTATTAAGTTTTGAAAACACCAACAAAAAATTGTAAAATCATCCCTAAAAACCCTTTCATCTTTAATCCATGACACCACCCCCGCACGCACTCTAAAGAAAAAGAGAAAACAGAACAAAATTCGCTTTCAAACTGTTTTAAAGTTGAAGAAATCTTTTTTCCAAGAAATCTTTGTCGATATCTCGCTTCTTTTGTTCTCGGTTCTTGTTGATTTCTTGTACCGAAGCGCCTGGAGGTTTCAAAAGGAGATAAAAACGAGAAGACTTTTGACTTCAGAGAGACTTCTTATAAGACCGAGAACAAAGAAAACTTTAAACTTTAACGAATGAATGAAGCGAAAAGGAAGAAAAGAGTCAAAAAGGCAAATTCATGAGAAATATCAGGTAATTGGACTTGTTTATGGGAGTTTTCTCAAAGATGAATAGCACCAGCATGAGATGTGATGTATGCCTTGCTAGCGTAACCGAAAATAAAAGAAATAAAGAACAAACAGCGATTTGTGTTAGTTGTTTATGCAATATTTTCGTCATTTTTATCTTCAACTCTCGACCCAACTCACTTCGTTTTCTTCCACGACTCGGCTAAGCTGCGCGAGAAATGACTTTTTACTTTTCGCTGTGGATTCTTGTGAATCTAGAAAGTAGGATGGCAACCTGTTCTCACCGCACAGTGCAAAAAAGTGCCATGGAACAAGTTGCCCGCGAATGTCGAACAGAGAAAAGAAAGAAATTTCTATTTATTTACGATGCCTGTGGGCATTTGAAAACGAGATTATGGTTTTATGGTGCGCGGGGTCTAGGATTAGAAGGTTTTTCTCTCTCTTTGATGATGTTAACGTCTTTACTAAAAAGTTTCAAATTATTTCAGATCGACATTTTACAAGCGTCTGTTTAATCACCAAAGGCTTAAAAAGCAGTTAAATTTCTTCGGGAATGGTTTGTGGTTGATGTCATAGGTGAACTTCGAAGTTAAACTAAAATTTTGTTGCTTTTAACGTTCATGATTGCTGTTATAAACGTGGTTAAAAGTTTTTCCTTGATTTTGGCTTCACTTTTATTTTAATAGAAATCCTTAACCTCAAAGATTACACTTCAAGATTTCAAGGTTTTGATCTTATATTACAAAGGTCCATTGAAGCAGTTTTAGGTTAGAACAGTCAAGGACAGCTCGAAATCTGGCACATCGTAGTGAACCCAACAAATTTCTAACTTTCAGACTGTCCCTGAGTGTAAAATTGAATCAAAGATTTGATCATAAAAAAATCATTTATTTCCATCTTTTCTCTATTTTCCGCTTTGGTCTCATCACGAACACAACGATTTTGTTAATAATTAATAGACGAGACTTGGTGTGTTGGAACGAACACAGAAATTATACGAGGAACGTAATTTTCAACGCTTTTTGTGAGAATCGAGAAAATTATTATTTTCAAAATTGAGCTGTAAAATTTGTTGTAGTTTGATTAATTCTTTAAATCGTTCTATGATTGTAGGCTATAATTTAGAAACGCGCCGAAAGTAACAAAGAAGACTTCAACATTTCTCTTCTGATTAACAAGAATTACGGTGAAGAAGAATAAGGTAAGGTTTAAAAGGTATTTAAACAAAGCGTTTACTCTCACGAACCCCCAAATTAGCTGCGATCTTCGCAGCTAGTTTCCAGTAATCCAAAACCTATCGTTACTTAATAATAATTCTCACACTCGGACTGGAACGAAATCGTTCTTCCATTTCTCCGTTCGCGGTTCATTATGGATTTTGAGGCATATGTCCGATTATAGATCATGTGGTTAAGCCGTATTAATGTCCATCGTCGGCTCCAATGTGTGGTACTTGATCAAGAATTTCTTTTATTCTTAATTCCAACTCTACTAATTGTCTTAAATCGACCAATAATTGCATAATTAATAATGATTTTAAGAAATTGGGACAATCATCAGTCACGTCGTCAAACTTCCAACTTCAAATTGTAAGATTTTATGTTCAAAACATTCTGAAGACAAAAACAGAAGTTTTCTTGCTTGTGACGTGCCTTCGACGCACCTTTAAATCTATTGCAGAACAAATATCTTTTAATCCACCAAATGTCTTAATTATGAGAATACAGAAAGTCCTAGCGGCTAAAAACGAAAAGATTTTAGCTAATTAACCATAAAGATCACTGTATGACGGCGATAGAAACTCGACACTATCCAGGCGCTTCTGGAAATACTTGAAATTGTTTTTTTTTCTCATTGAAATGAGTTGTGCCTTCGCTTTTCATTCGCCAGAGAACATTTGTCACCCTGTAAAACATACAATCGACGCTCGAATTGTTTCAGGTTTCGTTCATCAAGCTAAATTTAAACTGCACGCTGTTATAGGCGGAAAATATAAAATAATAAAATTACGAAACAATCCGCGACTAGTAGCTGAAATTGAGACTTTGACATAGTAAGAAGAAGCGAACAGCATGAAAAGCTACAAAATTTTGCACAAAATCACGAAAAGTTTGAACTTGGATTGAGCTTAGAAGACTAAAGATCATTGATTTGGAATTGCTTTGAAGCGGTTTAAAATGTTTAATTAGTCACAAAATGGCTTCTTATTAATCGGACAAGGATAAGTTTGAGCAAGATTTGTTAAACTTATGCTACAAAAATAGTCTACGAATATGATAGCTTAAAAAACTTTTGCTAAACTGCTGAAAACTTTGTGGAAACTTTTATGGCTGTGCTAAAATCATTGAAATTATCTTGAATGTTTAACACAGCAGGTAAGAATCAATTTTTGCATTTTAGCACTGCTAAATCTAGAAAACTTTCAATTGCATAAGTCGAGTATAAGTTTTCAAAGTCTCTAAAGCTTTTTAGCAAACTTTTGCTGTTTCAATTCTGCTAGATATTCATCAAAAATCCCAATCTATCAATGAAGTTATCTCTGATCTCATGTTTCTGACTTTCAAAGCTTCAGCCTTCACTTGCATAACATGATCCACGTGCAGTCATACAATTCAAAAATTGTTTCAAATGTGCACTCGAAGCATGTCTCTCGCGGTTTCTCCGAAAGCGAGTTAGAAAAGAGTCAGTAATTAATGTCTGGTTTCCTCATTGCCGCTTGTCTGGCACAATTTTCATGAAACAAAAAACGCTTTCCAACGTCAACAGTCACCGCGATTAGAGCGTGTAACACCTTGAACCGAAAAAGACGGGTGAATTATGGCTTTGTTGGTTTAGTATAAAGGCAACAACTGGTTTTGTGTTTTCTTATTTGCCGAGAGTTAAGCAAATCATGTGGTTCATATGTGTCAAAGTCACCTATTTTCAGTCAATTGCGCTGAAACTCGAGCTTGCAAAACTCAAAGCCGTTCTTGTAACTCAAAATCAAATCGATTGGAAGATCCAGATGTTGGAAATATTAGTTGCTGATGTTCTCGGTTGTGTTGATTTCAAGAAGCAATCAACAGACTTGAACGGAACAAATCTCTCGCCGAGCGTTGAATGAAGAAAATTCTCTGTTTATCAACTTCTCGTTATCTTCGAAAAAATTCTTCTCGTTTCCCTTCTGCTTTCCATTCATCATCAAAAAAAAAGAAATTCGAAACGAAATCATAATTTTTATGGTAAGTGGATAGCTTCGAAGGGAGAAGAAAGAAGAGTTGAAAACGACGATTCGATGTGGTCCACAGACAGCTAGCATCAAGCGTCAGCAAACAAAAGTCAAAAAAGATTTTGATGAAAAAAAAATTTGATCTCAAAGGTCGAATCAATTGACGCTTGTTGAGTAATTAGTCAATTGTGCGACGTTTGATTTTTTTAAGCGAACAAAAGTAGTTGAAATTTTGATCGTTTGGGAAAAATAAATTGGACAGATATCATTTAATTTATGTAGGATTTGAACTTTGAAAATGAAATTTAATACGTTTACTTTTAGTAGAACATTAAAAAGTTGATACTCAATCAGGCAACAGAACACCAATCGCATTACAATTCTCAACTCTAGGTCGATATAAATTGCATTGTTCAAATCGTACAACACAATTCCAGCAACACTTCCACTTTAAATTCCATTCTGAATCAATTTTCTTCATTCCCAAGTACCACAAATTGTTCTACAACCAGCCAGCAGCCCGTGCTAAGACTAAAAGCCCAAGGGAAACAATTCAAGTTTGCTTAAGATAATCTTCTTGTTATGATTAATGGAAGCTGACCCATTTTAAAGTCGTTTTCATATAGGCAGATCTTCCATCTTTGCCAACAACCAGCAATTCTTATTTGCTTTAAAAAATGTAAACAATTCAGCAACCGAAATAAATCAATGGGAAAAAGAAAAATCTCACAAGTGATTACAATAAAGAAATGTGAGCGAACAATTGCGATGCTATTTACACCTGTATTAATGCTTTAAAGCTTTTCCCTAATGTGTACACTTAAGTAGTCAACAGATGGAAACTTTCCCATCAAAGTCACCGTTCTCTTGTAGAGTTGACACGTTTTCATAGAAAACAATTTCTTAATTTGTCTTTTTGTCGCTGTTTTTCTCTTCTCAAGATGTTAGCAAGTCAAAGCAAGCCGGAGAGACATTAAAGTTTGTCGTATGCGAAGCGATGAAAGAAGCACACAATGTTAATAACAAGTGAATTTCTTTGAATAAATATCTTTGCAGAGAGAGCAATTTCAGCACTCACTGCAGCTAGTGCTGTTAGTTCTATATGAGAATTGGTAAATACTATGTAGCAGTTGTTTAGAAAAGTTTAGAAATTTGTAAGTGCAGACTCCATTCATGTTTATAACTCCATGAGTACTTTCAGCACACCGATGAACAATGTAGCAAGTGTCTACACTCCTTTGTAGACAGTGCTGCAACGACTCCGAGAAATGAAAATGTTTCGAGATGAAAAAATCTTTTCAAATTATTAAAATTCAGTGTGGTCTGCAGGTAATGAACTACTTAACGGGTTTTTCGCGAGATATAAGAAACAAACACGAAGCGCTCGTAGAGAAGCGAGTGTCGATTTTCTTTTTCTTCCAAGGTTCTTCTTCGTTTTGATGGCGAGAATCGTTCGTGATCAAGCGACACTCTGTACGAAATTGAAAGTTTCACGCAACGTCTCGTGGCACCACCAAAGCACACGCAAAAAATGAAAACACTTTTGAACGCAATGAAAAGCGACAGTGATTTAATTGAACCTTTTATACTGACTCACACATATTTTGGTATCGTTTCGTGCGAATGCTGTTTCCATTTTGGAAAGTGATTGATGAATTTTACTGTACAGCGCGCAAATTGAATCGAATTCAATTCACAGCAGTTCTATCGAAATGAAATCGAAACTGAACAGCGAGTGGAAGGCAAAAAACACGGGTGTTTTGCGTGTTTTATTTGATAAGTTGTGATTAAGAAAGCTTTAAGACCGATTTGTGTCAAGCACTTGTGACAAGACATTCAGTTTATCGAGAACACTCAAAAGTTTACATTTAGAAGCTTACACGTTTGTAGAATCTTTAAAGGTTCGAATCCTAGGATAATTAATAGTTTGTTGTTTATGTTTTTTATTCATAAAATTCCCGTTACACGTCAATTCACACAGATCTCAAGCTGCTGATGCATCAGTCAAGTCATCTAACCTGTTAAGTCATCAAGAAATAAACCGCAAATTAATGCCGGGATACCTTTGTGCTTGCTTTTCTTCGTCTCAATCATCGCCCGGTTCTCGGAAATCAAAAGCACCGAAGCAACTTCAGTTTTGTTACTCACGCTGGTTTGTCCACTTTTTAAACTGCAGCGGACTTGAGGTTTGCCCCGAGGCTTTGAACTACTCGCTGGACTTTCGCATTAATGTCTTCGCAATTTCTTTGCAGTGTTTTGGCAAAGGTGAGTAAACTTTCTTCCTTTTCTCGGTGCCGAATGCCAATTTTTCTTCTTTCTACTCTGCGACCGAGAAAGCAAGGCGCGGTGTTGTATAAGACGATGAATGGTTATTGCAAAAGAGTAGAAGGGCGAGAAGAAGAAAACTTGTGCAGTGTTTCGCCTCTTTTGCCTGTTGCGCATTTATCAAGTCATTTGGGTGCAAAAGAAAACCGCAAAGCAAAGCAGACATGCAAAAGATGATGTGCAGTTGATAGCTCAACACAGCACCGTTAAGAATAATGAGATTACATCGAGAATCGTCTCGGATTTCATCGCGAAATCATGAGTTTGAGTAGACAGCAACTTTTACATAATCTCCGCATGGCTGAAATCGCCGAATTTCCTCAAACGAGTTAATTTAACGTGCGATTTTTTTCTTTTTTGATCAAGTGAAACTTTTCTCGTATTAATTTAAGTTCGCTTCTCGCTCGATTAATTCGATCTCACGCGACGACCCGATCATTGGGTAACAAATTGGAAACTTTTTATGATCTAATAATATTGTCGATTAATGGGTGTCTGGTGATTACAGACGGATGGTTTCAATGAAAAAAATATTTGTTTTAGGGGCGTTAGGCAATGATGTAAAATGTTTAGCAACAAAGTAAGTGCTGTTCTAAAAAATTGTTCAAGAAGATTTGCACAAGAAATTTCTAAGAAAATTTCAAGAAACCACCCTTGACGTCACTGCTGCACCACAGCACTTGCCAGATCACCTCGTGACTGAACGTTTACAATCGCCCTAAAAGTTTAAATGTTGATAAAATGCATTCAGAATGTTTTTCCATCTCAAGAAACATCTCATTTTGATCAAACAATCTCGTAGATGAACAGCAAAAGCTTTTCATTTCTTATTTTTGTCTCGTCTAAATGTGGAATAAATATCTCGTGAAGAAGAAGACGCGTTTGAATTGTATTTTTAGACTGCGGAAAAGTGATCATGAACATAAAGAAGATAAAAAGGAATTTCTAGCAGCAAACATTGTCACAACAAATGCCGTCTTTTAACGATAATTCCTGGCATTTGCCGATGCATTTCTGCTGCCAATTGTGGCCGAGTTCTGATCGACCGCCCAGCGGGCCTGAAAGAATCTCTCAATGCTTGGAAACATGTGTAGAATCGAAAGCGGTGTAAATTGAATACGCGCCGTCATCTTCGAATCTTATATTTTTATAACTTCATGTTCAGTTCAGAGATTTTTTGTGTGCGGCTCGAGGGTGTCTGTTCATAGATCATCATCGTGTTCAAATAAACAAATGAAACTTGCGTTCTCACTCTCAAAAATTAATTTCATCGAAAGTCAATGGAATTTCTACGTGGAATGTTCAAAACGATTCTTGGAACTTGTTGATGCATCGCGTGGGAATGAAAAGGTCAAAAATTGATGACTTACATGAGCGAATTGAGATGCGATTTTTGCGTGTTCTTCTTGATACTGCTTCCGTGACTTCCGCTTGTCTTGGTAGAGCTGCGACATTCGATCGCTGCACAGGTTTTCCAGCTGTTCGGCGTTGAATCGGATCTGCTTCGATTGCTGCTCGATTTCGTCCATGAATTTTCGCCACGCTTGGAATATTTGACTTCCTACACATGTGCCGAAGATTCAGGACCGTCGTGAACAATTTTGACATGGAAGTGAAAATGTAAACATTAGCGAGAGAATAAATTTGATGTACGTTTAGAGGTTGTTATTCAAGTCATAAAACACGACTTCGACAAGTGTCGAGAAAATAAACGCTCGTAGGATTTGAACCGGCAAACCAAGTTTACTCAAAATGCTTCGATTCCACGGTTCAAGTCCTACAGAAAGTCGTTTTCTTAATGAATTTCTATCAACAGGGGCCAAAACGGGAATGGCCGGAGAATAAAAACAGAGACATTAATCAAATCTTAAGTGGGGAAGTGCTGGCTTTTGTAGGACAAGACATAAAACGTCTTTTCCAAAAGTGTTTGGTGCATTTCTCCGAGACTGCATCGTTATGGGAACAGGTACCGACTTTTGTTTGTTTTATTGATGCTTCACAGTGAATGTTGTTTAAGCAGGCCTTTCGAATGGACAACAACAGATTGAAGCGTCACAAATTGGGAGAACCGGCTGTAGACCTCCGAAACCCTTGATGAAACAAATAAGGCACGTTAAAGCAGTATTTATGGGCATCATTCTGATAATTTTCTTGTAAAATCGTGTAAAATTGGGACCAAAGACGAAGTAGGAATAATGAATGAACGAGAGAAACCGGTTGTCGAGCGGTAACAAAGTTGTGAAACATTTTAACACGTATCCAGAATATGTTTTGGGGAAAAATGATTCTCAGGCTGGCCCTAGATGGCAAATTGGCAATAAAACGTACCGTTTAAATCATCGCCGCGGTCAACTTTGAGTCCTGTTTGGGCGACGTTCACCATTGCCGTTGCGTAATCGCGATCGCATTTGGCTTTTTGCGATAAGCATCGCCGCATCGTCTCAATCAGGCGGATTTCAGCGTCTTGTCTCGCGAGTAACGCCTCGTGCACACCTTTTCCTTGCAACGCCGAGAATCCCATGGTGTCGTTGTAGATTTTCTATTTATTTTTGCACACTTTTTCAATTTCTCACTTTTTTCACCAATTTTTCATTATTTTCTCAAACTTTTTTCACGACTTCATTATTTTTGGCACACTCTGTGCTAAACTTCTTTTATTATCCAATCTTTGAAGTAAATTAGCACAAGCTTTCACACCAGCTGACGACGAGTGAAATCTTTATTCCTCCTACGGATGAAACAGATCATCAATTAATTTATGTCTGCGTCGCGGCGCTTCGTCGCAAAAAAGAAAAACCAACAGAAAAGTTTTCGTCTCCCGGTTTTGAATTAGCCAGAAGTCTTAACCATTCGATAATGCAAATTCTCCGCCTTTCATCACTTTATATGTGGCGTCAAGCTAATCATTGGCATACTTAGCGAGCCCCAGAAACATGACTTCCTTTCTCAGCTTGGAGTTGCGGGACGTGCACTGCTTGCGTCACCACGCAATTTGCATTTTTTTTTCGTATTGAAATTGTTTTTTGCAGATTAAAATCGTCTATTCGTGTCAAGACCGCAATTGTCACGCTTGTGATGTCATTCGCGCTGATCCCCTTAATTGAATCATGTATTGCACTGCGTGACTCTTAGTTTTGACCTGCACATGCATCATCATGGGTCAGTTGAACTAATTGCGATGTTCCTTAATAGGCACACGACCTCAAAAATCTTTTTTCACCAGCAAGTGCCGTTGGATTCAACACAAGATTCACTCTTCTTTTTCTCAAGAATCGCCATTAATTAAATTAGAATAAGTTGTGGAACTTATCGTCAATTAATTTGACCGTTTAACGGCTCAACTCAAGGTTAAAGGCATCAAGTGGCGACATGACAGAGACGACAACACTGTATCAATATTTGGAAATTGATAACGAATCGCTGATAACTTCGCATATCCAACCGTGTCTACTATCGGCCGTCAGAAATTCTTGCGATTTTTCTCTCTTGCTGATTCTCGATCGCAATGCGCCTTCTCTTATAATTATATTCTATACATCACGTTCGTCGTGTGAGTCGCAGAAGTTGAAACAGAAATATGTTTTGGTTTTCTAGAATTTAATTGTTGCTGCTCGAGACAAAGTTGTCGCTTTCGTAAGTAACACAACCAAACACACACCGACTTCTGGTCAATTGTGCCAGCTATTTTAAATGCTTGGCAAGTTCGTTGTCGATCATGAAAAGACTTTGTTTGTCGAAATTTCTAAGTAAATTGTCAACAGGCGACGTTTTATCCAATAAATGTTGAGGCTATTCAACACGACTGCTTGGATATTCCAAGTCGGTTGACTAGTTGCACTTGCTTTTATTGTTTCGCAGCAAATTTTGGCGAGTGATAAATTGGAGAAACTTTTTCTTAAGCGGAACTGATTTTATTTGCACGCGCACAGAAACCCGATAAGACAGATTCAAAATCTTCACACTACGAAACAAATGTCTTACTATTGGTTTTGAAGAAAAATCAAAAGATTTTAAAAATAAAAAGACAAACAAAAATTAACTCAGCAGCTAAACCGAACGTGTTTACTTCGCGACGGATTTCTCGTTTCTGAAACGTGAAAAAGAAAAACACAAAGTATCTCGGAGACAACGCGAAGAGAGTGAAACCTGGTGTATCGTCTTAGACATTTTTTCTCTTTCATGAAACCAAAAGAAAACTGCAGCTTAAAAGAGAACGAAGAGAACCGATAAGTTTGAGTTGAAGATTTTTGATCAAAAATTGCGTCAAACAATTCCTTTTGATGTGACAATAGTCAGGATGTTTGCTTTCCCATGCTTTAAAATCCTTAGAAGAGAAATACAACAAACCATCAGAAGAGAATACCATCAGAAGAGAATACAAATATCTAGTTGAAGATGTTTGTCGTTCGATTGTCGGATCCAAGAAACTTGCACAAGTTTCAGTTTTAAAACAAATCGATTCGTTAGCAAAATTGAACAAATTTATTTTGAATTAGAAACTTTTTTTGTGTTTTATAATCATTTATCAAAAATTTAAAAATTGCATGGTACGTAAACCTGAGTGGCGATGTTGCACGTATTGACGCCCCTTTTAACTTGAGCGTAATTTGAAAATAAATTGAAGAAGTTAGTAATCAACTTGAAGCTTCAAACTTTACCGTAATTCCCAAACGGAGTACCTGATATAAAAAAAATTGTTTCGACAATTATAGCATGAATAGAAGCTCAAAAATTACCTCATGCAGAGGGTACAATCCAATAGTCACCAAGACTTGCATCCGTTCCGTATCCAACAACAGTCTTAAAAAAGTTTTTTAGAAAATCATAATGCTTTTGATCATAAACATACGACTGGTTGAACGCTGACGGTTGTAGCAGAACAATTCACTGGTGCGTAGATGCCTGACGTGTAAGTTCGGTAGCCGGGTCCTAGAACAATCATCAGTGGCCCATAAAGTGAAAGCAGCGAGTTCATTACAACTTCGTTTCCGTTCAAAGGCAGCCTGCAATAGTTTTGAAGAAACCAAATCGAAGTGAAGTTCTGGCATGTTCCGGTAACTGCAGTGAACTTTTAGGAGTTTTCAGCAGGCAGGCCGTTCTAAATTGCTCAAGTTAGAGTCAAAGTGGTTGTGCCTAGTGCATAGAAGTGCTGAAAAAGTCTGATACGTTTGGTTTATGTTACTCCAGTATTGTATCAAAAAAATGACGTGCTTGTTGCCGAGATTTTTGATCGAAAACTCGAGTTGAGATGATAATCTTCAACGACGCCTGTATCAAGTCCCAGCAAAAGATGGAAGAACTGAACGCACTGAGGGCTCGCGATGCCGAGGTGAACTACCTAGTCTAAAGTTACTCGCGAGATACGCAAGAAATGAAGAAAATCCTCGACGCAAAAGTGTCGCAGGTTTATGGCTATCGGTCACGAATCCACGATCTTGAGCAGCCAGTAAGCCAGTAAGCCACGAAACTACCGAGAAGATTGTCGATTTGCACTAGAATTTTGTTGAATTCGTCATTCTTATCGCGACTTCCGTTTGCCGCGAATTCAAGCAGCTTATCATCTGGAGTCTCATTGCGAATATCTCTAATTGTTACGAATTCTTCGAAGCCTTGATCGCATCCTTGACCGCATCCTTGATCGCCTTGATGGCGTGGCGCGATTTACTGTGGTTGTCTTGGTATTTTTCACCGCCACTCCGGTGCTCCGCACACTCCGTTCGCACGCTCCGGGACTCGCAATTAGAAAAACCGAAAATATTAGTAAAAGCTTTTTAACGGCCAAATTCAAACCGCAGCACGCGGTAATTTCCGCATGCGGTATTTTCCGCATGGGTATTTTCCACATATGAAGTAACAACATGCAACAACAATGTTCTCCAATATGCTGCTGTGGTGTGTTTTACTGTGGTTGTCTTGGTAATGTCCACCGCTACTCCGGTGCTCCGCACACTCCGTTCAGCTTGGCCACTACACTCAGTCTGCAACCGCTAGCCTTGGAGGTCTCACCATCCCGATTTAAAAGTCAATGACCGTCCTTGGCAGCTCATACAACGAAAACATGAACCGGAGAGGTATGATTATTGCTCGCTGTATCAAGGCCATTAGATTATATTATGCAATGCGCAAGCACTTAATGAAATGCGAGCTGTCTTATGACATCTTGGTTCGACTCTACAAGATTGTAATTGAACTGGTTCTCCTATTTGGCTTGCGTTCAGTTTCAATCACCGACGCCAATCAGAAAATTTTATTGCGCAGAGAATTACACATTCTCCAAAATTTAGCGCAACTTGCTACTCCGTCCGCAAAGGATGAAGAAGTCTTCAAGGTGTTGGGCGGCCGAACAGTAAATCGTCAGCTTACTGTCAGTCGGCTTTCTTATTTTGGACATGTACACCGTTCTCCCCTTAACGGCATATTACAAAGGGCTTATGCATACAGCAGCAATTCTGAACGCCGTATCGGACGGCCCCTGTTTACGTACTCAAAGACTATGCAAAACGAGCTGGGGGGTTTGTTTGGCAGTGGGGATATCACTCCCGACGAGTGGCGAGACGCCTTACCCGAGTGTGCCGAGTTGAAGAACCTGAGCGAAAGAATCTATGAATCGCACTGGAGATCCAATGCCAACGACTACAAAGCTGTCTGATTCTCTCTACCAAAATGCCGCCCGCTGAGTTTATAAATGTTCCTTCCGAGTGAAGCTCTAATAAAATCCACAAATTCCCGCCCTTAATAAATTCGCTTCAATATTCCGTTAACCCATCACTACAGCTTGTGGCAAGAAAAAAAAATAAGAAAAAGATATCCATTATCCTGTCCGTCGATGACTTTAGAAGCATAATTGCGCAGTAGTAAAATGGCCTGATCGGCTTTCTTTACTTCTAAACTAACGGTCAAGAACGAGTTCAGCTATAATTCCACCATTCCATTCCAAGTTTTTTCCAGCATTTTCCTCATTTCAACGACCTCCACTCATCTCACCCATCTTTATTGGGCAAGTTTCTCACCAGTTTAATCTTTCTATTATGCTCTTTGAAGAATTCCATTTCTAATTAGAGAGCCTCAGATCCACCTTTCAAGCCCCTAGTCAGGACTTCTCACTACAATACGACTTTCAATCGCCGGCGTTAACACGAGTAAAGCTCAGGTTCCATCGGGTGCAACGGCAGGTTAATGTAGTTACAGGTTTCTTTGAGAGTCTCGAATCAGTGGAATTGTCCCGCCTTTGCACAACGAAGAGCACTGCCCGGATCTGATGACACAATTTAGTTTAGTTATTGGGATTAGATGGTGTATGAGACTCGAGTGTGTAGAAGAACATAACTCCTCTAGGTGAACTTGATGCACCGGGCTGATGTTGCAGAACACCGATGAAAAGATCTAAATTTCAAGATCTTTGCTCGAAATAATGCATCCACGACATTCACTTGAAATATATAAAAGACGTTTTGGGGCCAGAGGCCTTCACTTGCACTTCACCATCACAGCTGATAAAACAAAAAAAAAATAACAACAAGCACGCGATTTCACAATAAATTCACATAAGGATTGTCGACCCAAATGTGCAGACATCAATAAAACTTCACTTCGCCCGCGCAGCCTGTTGTCCCATACACTGATTATGAGCATTCCGATGCTCAGAATCGACCGCGAACCGTGTTTAAACTAATTAAAAACTATACCGACGAATTAAAAACAGCCACCCGGCGCGACCTCTCGCGTCAATCCGCATTTTAGGTTCACAATATTGTGTGTAAATTCATATTTTCAATACTTATTACAGGTGCTGCTCTACGACAATAAGGACTTATAAGATATATGAATAATCTAAATACCAATTGAAAAACTAAAAAAATAATATATATATATTTTCAATTTGCTTTCTCTCTTCAATTTGCTCATTCGGTCGCCTCTCGGAAATTATTACATTCTCCGAGCGGATTGCCGAGTTCCGCGCACTCGGCTGCGAAGTAATCTTCATATCAACAATGGATCTGGACACTAGGACAAACCTGATGGGTCGAAGAAAAGAAATTTCAAAAAAGCCATCTACAAGGTCTCCGGAGTAAAATACCAAACCGTCGTGACGAAGAAGTGCTTATCTTCGTTCATGCACAATGAAGAAATCCGCTGGAAATACCTCAGTCATTCGTGCCAATGTGGACGCAATGTCGCGTTGGATTTTCGTGTTTTTGAGACTGAATATAACTTAGCACACAAAACACAAAAATATCAAGCTTGATATCAAG
>JPYR01000078.1:22158-32221 GCA_000775305.1 Belgica antarctica | reverse complement strand
ATCACTAAACATGAAATTCTGATGTTGAAAATAGTCAAAAAATCGAAATAATAGCCGCACTGTTGTTTGAGCGCACTAATACTAGAAAAAGCTGGCTATTCTCTCAATCAAACATGGCTATTTTCAAAAGCCTATCAGAGCTCCACGGAAATGCGAATAACTTCGTGGATAATCTGATAAATAATGCCAGATTTAAACCCAGTCCGTTCAAAAACAGACAGTGCAATCTTTAAAGACTATCCACGGCCGGCTTAGTCTCTTCGCTGATAGATTTATTTCAATTTGAAAATGGACAAAATAAGACGAAAATGCGTAACTTACAGAGGCGAAAACACATTTAAAGATTTTATACAAAAGGATGACTTAATTAGAGTACGTTCCTTCAAAATGTCTTTCAAAACTGTTTGTTATCATACTCTGATTTTTCGGAAATGTTCAGACATGTGAGACCATGATTATTCGTTGTTTTAAAAAGTGTTAATTTTCAAAATCTGATTTGTTGTAGCTATTCTCTCGATCAACAACCTTAATTAAAATTCAGGGTTCTAAACATCAAAGGAACCAATTTGATAGAAATGTCTTAAATTGTTTCCTTTCACATTTAAAATTAAAACCTTGGAGAGTGGCATAAAGAGTCGAGAGCTTTCACATAATTGAAGTGATTTAAAAGGTTATTGCTTTTTTGAGACTCAAAACACGCTGAAAAATAAATGTTTTTTCTGCAGCGTAATTTGCATGATGTTTTAAATTTCTTTAATGAGAATTTAAAGTTTTATTTCAGTCTTAAGCGACTCTTGTAAGCTTTCTTTATATGATTTCTAAATGAAAATAAAGTTCACTCAACTTCCAGTTTATTCTCATTCGATTAATTTTTCCTCTATGAGTGAGAAAAACCAACTTTATCGTCAATGAGTGTATTGATTCTGCAGGAACATCTAGAGATTTTCTTAAGCTCCTTTATCGCAGTATCGAACTTTTTAAGACAGTTTGACATTACTTTTGCAAGGATCCTTTGATACTCTCTAATATGCCGCGTGAAGAAAAAAATAACCTTTCCGCTTTCTGGCAACACATTCTTTCAAAGTTGAAAGAAGAAAAAAGCTTTGAGACGGTTTTAAGGCTCACGAGAAATAAAAACAAATAAACGACCCAGAAAGTTGTGAGAAAACTCTCAAGCACTGCTCTGGGAATATGAACCGTCTTACATAGTCATGAATCTTTTCTAAAGTTGCCATCGCAATCTCATCCTACAGCTCCATCTGAAGAAGTCATAAAGTTTCAAGAATGCGAGTTTTAATTTTTCTTGGGATTTACAATCTGTTGTGGGATTTGATAACCTCACGTAGTGAAACTGAAAGCATTCTCAAGAATGCTAGAGATATCTCAGATGTTTCAAAACAGACGTGGAACAATGACAGTTTTAATTGAAGTCTCAAAACTTTATTGGTTAGAGGGTTGGCTGAGATTAAGAGATGTTTCAGTCGTTTTGAAATCAGAGCTCAACAACAACAATTTAAAAGTGTTGCTTCAAAAAAGATTTCAGATTTAGAAGTTAGCAAAACATGAAAAAGTGTTTACGTTTGAACCAACAGTGACGAGTTCAACTGAAAATCTAATAGAAACATGTTTTTTTAGTTCAGGAAAAAATTTGAACGATAACCTAATACGTGGCGGCAATAAAATATAGAAGTTTATTTACGTGAGCTCTGGTCTGATATTTATGTTTACACATTCTGTGACAGGTGTTTTTTTTATAATTATTTAACGTTTGACCCGCCGTTCCCTGGAGTAAAGTTAAGCAGCACATTTTCTATGCCTATCAACTGTTTGTACGTGTTTTTAACTGATTCTTTGCTGCTAATTGATCAGAGTTTCAAGTTGCACAATTTTACATGAAAGGTATTTAGAATTTAAAAAAAGAATTTTGTTTGGAGTCGGTATTAAAAATCCATCGAAGTCATCAAAGTATTAAATACATTTATGTAGAAACACATTAAAACAACTTTAATTAAAATATATCCGCTGGATCGAGCCATACTGAGAATAAATGCATAAAGCTTTTCTCATTTAAGTTTTTCGCTAGCGAACTTCATGCAGATTATGCGGGTTAAAAGCTACTCTTTTGGAAATTAATGCTTTGGATACGGTTTCCGATGAAACAACGATAAAATTGTGAAAATCATGAAAAATATTTGATTCTTTAATTTACTCAAACTGGTTACCTTGCATCTGTCGGCTTGTATGTGACATCGTATTTTTCAATAGGAAATGCTACGTTATGAAAATAAATTTAGTTACTCAGCCTCGAATAAAAAGGAGTAAGTGTATTTGAAAACTTACCTACATCCATCTGCTGCTGCCAACTCACTCGAACTGACGTTGGATTGACAAATCTGAATCCATCGGATTGAACAAATAATCAGTAATACTGGTGAAAAGCTGTTATATAAAATTGCACTTACGTCACTGTAATATTTTCTGGGGCCGCAGGAATTGAACCTAAACAGTGTGAAAGTAGAAAAGCTTTAGAAAAGCAATATAGAAGGTTCCAATTGTAGTCGAAAGTTTTTTTTCAATAAACGTAGAAGAAATTCAATCTTTTCTAGTGGATCATTCTAGAGAACAACAGGATCAGGATTCTTTTCATATCCAACTTGAGCTTTCAAGGGTTCTTACTTCTATTAAAGGATCGGGTATCTTCACATTGTGCACAATGTAAACCTGAAAACCGGTATTTGTGCTGACTATGATTATCAACCGTTCTTTTGGAAAAGAAATTTGAAACGCTCAGGCAGAAAAGCTTTGTGGCTTTGATTGTAAAGTTTTAAGTTACTCAACAGGAGCCAACAATGTTAATGAAAATTAACTTCTAATTAGTGAAAGTCGAAAAACTACACCAAGTCAGTTTAAAACATATGGATCTCATTAATGTGAGTTATCTGAGCATCAAGTTCTGCTATTACCGTAAAAAATGGGTATAATAACAAGAAGAATAAATTATTCAGTGAGCCGCAGGCAACTGTCGCGTACAGAAACAATTCTCAACACAAATTGATTGCAAATTCCAAGCGTATGGATCACCAAAAAACTTCATCTGAAGCCTGAACAAGTAAGATGGAAATCGATCCAGAAACATCAATTATTCACCTATCTAATCAATAAATTTATTTTGAAGTTGAGAACTGTTAACGAGCAACTAAGGCGAACTTCAAAAAAGTTTTCAAACTTCAAACACCATAATGCTTGATATTTTTTTAAATCACCTCAAAATGAACTTACCAGCAAATCCAGTATGAATAACCAACAAGGTTGCAAAAATTAGCATGTTCAACAGAAATGCCCCGGAAAAATATCTTTATCTGATGTTGTCGACCACAAGCCACATTTGCTTCAGCTGTTCCAATTCAAATCAGTCAATAATTCCTCTTAGGACTCTTCACGACTTGATAGGTTTATTCGCTTTTGGCTTTTCTTTTAATTTTTTATGAGGAGAAAATTATCCGATTTCTGTCAATCCAGGAAGGAAAAAGAACTTTTAATCGAAAAAAAACTCCCACAGTTCACTCTTTACTGATTGCTCCACGTCACTCTCCCACACTTTTTCCGCTCGTCATGCTGCGTATTTCAATTTAATTCTTCACAAACTCACATATTTTAATCACCGTCTTGTTTCGTCATAAAATGAAATACAACACAATTTCAAGCAGCACTCAACTTGGATTAATTCAACGACTAAACTTTTACACTTTTCATCTCTTTCTATTTTTGTCACGAGACTTGTTTTACGAGAATTTTGCATCACCGTGTGACATCAACTAATGGAACTGCACATCTTAGCTGTTGACAAGAACTCATTTTCTCTCGTTCAACCACTTCTCATTTGTAAATCCAATCCTGCAGAGCTCCGAATGCCAGATACATCTCAAAGCGAGTTTAAAAGGTGCTTTCTTTTTTCTAGCTTGATTAATATTTGATCTCCTTTCACTTTCAATATAAGATTAGAAACCCTCCGCGTTGTCCTCGACCTGCTTTTCTGTCGTTCAATCAATACAAACAATTATTGTTTGATTTTGGACTTCTTCATTTTCTTTGGTCGAGCATGTATGCGCGTGACTTTCCTTTTATAATTGACTGTTGTCTACCTGATAGTTTCACGTTCATTCACGTTACACAACGGCAAAGCCTGAAAACAGAAAAGGAAATTAAAGTTAGTAAAGTTCGATGAAAATCGATATTAAAATTGTCTCTGGGGAATTTTTTCTTGAACGTTCATCAACTAAAGAAATCAGCTAAAGAATTTTGGATTTAGTAGCTAATTTTAATTCCTGATTTCTTTGTGCGGAAAATTAAAGCAGCATCTGTAACAAATTAATCTTTTGAGATATTTTGCAAATTAGATAGATTGATTAATTATCACGCACTACAATGTGTTACATTCTCGTCTGACTTGATAGTTCAGTTTTATTAAAAATTAGTTTTCATGAAGACATTTTCATTTAAGAATAACTTCTTACACATATAAATGACACTTTGACCCCAACACATAGTTCATCTCAATCTAATTTTAGATATTTACTAGCTTTTCTATCATCATATCGATTTTCCGAGTGATTTTAAAAGAAAAGAAAACAATATGTACATACGACACCAAGCTTCTGCTTTGACACACTTCGACATTTGGCCATTATCAACAGACACTTTTTTGATTATGTAAGAAAGCTGTTCTCATTTAAGGACATTTTTTGATGCACTCATGACGAGGCCTGATTATTTTGTCTATAGACTTACTGGTTCAAGCATAGTTGAGATTCAAGCTGAGCATCAAAATATGTCGAGAGTACTTTGTCCACGTTTTCACAGACTGGTGAAAGCCAGCGAAGTGTAGCTGAAAAATATACAGTCAATTTAATTGATGCTAACTGAAGCGGTTCTGTGCGATTGATTTTTGTTTAAATATTTTATTCTGTGATTTTTGTTACGCAGTTGAAATTTAATTGACTCCGCCATGTGTACGATCATATTTCAATCTGAAATGAAATCTTGTTTTGAAATGTTTGGAGTTCATTGTCGGAAAAAAAGAATCCTTAAAACGTGAATTGTTATCGCTTTAATAGAGAGAGAAAAAACGAGTGAAACACCGAGCACCCTCAAGGGAGAGCAGAACTAAAATGCTGACTGAATATTCGGAGATCGAGGGTGTAACAATTTTACGCTTGTGCACGCCGCAAACATCGTAATAAATATGATATTATATAATTAAATTAACTTTCGTTAGACAAGTCTTGAGTTTGAAGACATAGAAGTTGTCGGCTTTCTTCAAAGGGTTTGTATACGTTTTTGCGTAGTTGAAGTGATTTTTTGCTATAATTTTTGTGCCTTGCCATAATTAGTTTAACATTTGCCTTTTCACGCCCTTCTAAGACGGTTTTTTTTTATAATCCAGGTTTCCTAATGGCCGCTTTATAATCGCCGCTCCATTAATAAATATTTACATTTTTCAGCATGTAAACCCTAGCAGTGCCTCAAGGCAATTTGTTTCAACCAGTAAGCAATTATCTCTCATCTGTCGCATCAAACTTAAACAACAGGAGACCACAAGCAGGCACTTTCATTGGCAGTCATTAATATCTGAAAGACGTTTATCATGAAATTCTGACGAATCTACAAGGTTCACTTTGAACACTATACTGCTAACGACTCCAACTTTTGTCTGCATAAACAATTTTTTTTCCTACTTGAACCAAATTCATAATTCACGACGGAACGGATCGTTTAAAGTTAGAAGAGCCTCGCAGACTTTTCAGTTGAAAGACTTTCCGCGAAAGTTAACTCACTCAAACAAACTCTTTGAAGTCGGATAAAATTCCACTCTTCTTACAACAAAACTTCAACCAAAGCGTGTTGTTGATGTCGAACAATGAAATCCACGAATAATGAAATTTCAGGGGTTTTGAAGATAAAAAAGTAATTTTAAAAAAGAAAAACAAGCGGATTTGATTCTTTTTCTGTTTTTTTTTTTTGCTTCAAGTAACCTATCCGGTAACCTATTGTCGTCCTTTTCACTTCACTTCTCTAATAATATACTGATTGAAGCAAAAAATATACATTCGGGACGTGTTGAATGGCTTCTTCAGACTCAAAAAATTCGGAAATGAAGGAAATCAAGTTCGACCCGTTTCTGGATCTCATTTTTGTTCGTTGAATATTTCCAATATTTTTATAGCCCATCAAGTCCCTGGAGCATCGTAAGAATATAATTTAGCCGTATGCATGAAAGATATAAATCTCAAGTTCCTTCACATTGTGTACATTCTTCATCCAAGTTCCTTTCTTCTGTTATATTATCCTATTTTATCACAAAGAATTCAAATGTGCAGAAAATGAATTCTTAAAGTTCACACAATGTTCAAAAATGGATTTTTTATAGCGCCTTAAGTACAAAGCTTGCATTTTTCAATAAAACTCCCAATGAATTTTGTATGAAATTTTCCACGAGCAGGGTCGTCACCGTTTAAATCATCATTAAAAAAGGTTAAAGTTTGTTGTGACAATGTAGACCATGACACATCAAACCTTTGCTTACCTTATGAATAATTCACCTATTCCATTGAATTATTAATTGAACTTTTTTTGATGAATTTTATTTTTCGTCGTTCACATGTGGCCCATTCCCCAACCGATTAAAAATTTATTATCTAATTTCTATCGACCTTCCTTACACCCGCGCATACAACAACAAAAGTTGTGAAATATTGATAAAAGTTCTTTTTTGTCTACAATTTAACGTGGATGATTCACTTTAAGAAATTAATTCCAAAAATGATATTCTTTTTTGATATTAACGCGACCGATTTAGGAACTATCATCCGCTCTCGACCGCTCTCGAAATGAAACTAAACAGCCTGTCGCTTTCTGAGCGATTTCGAAAACTCCAAGTGAACATAACAACAAAGCGCGGAGGGAACAGTAATCAAACTGAATGTTCTCCTTTTACAACGTTGAATTTTCTCTCGTCTTTCGAAACATTTTCCGGTGAGCTTTTCTCTCTCTGCTCTCTATGAAAGCTCTATCAGTATACAAAACAAGTAGCATGAAGTTTTCAAGCTAATTCGCAAACATTAAAGGAACAATATTTTTCCAAAGCTCATCAAGTGACCGTTTAGAAGCTTCCTTCGTCAAATATTAAATTCTGTCTGGAAATAGTTTTGTCATATAATATTTACACTACAAGAAACTTTCAAAAGTGGTAGAAATAAAACTTCCCGTCATTAAACTAAAAAACTTATCGAGCCACACTTTTTCCGGTCAACTTCAGAATTGAAAACAATTACAATAACGATTCTTGATCAAGAAAATGCTTAGTTTTAGAGATCAATTGAAACATGTAAAATATTTTATAACGAAAATTACGAATCGGTCACGATAAGGTTGCTTGGTTAAATTCTGACGATTTTTAAATATAATTTTATTCGTTTGGGTCAAAATAAAAAACGTGCACTTTACATAGTTAATTTTTGATATTCTCCATGATAAAGGACTGGTAAGGGTTTAAGAATGCTGTCACAAACATATTTTTGGCGAAAAAGGGGAAAGCAAGTCTCAATTACAATACACTGAGTTTTAGTTTTGCGTGATATTTTTAGGAAGTTTATATAAAGCATTTTTAAAAATTGAAGAAAAATATCACAACCTTAAACTTAAAATTAAATTCGTTAAAAACTGAACGTTCAACGTATTTCTTCATTCTTGTTAAACATTACCTTTTAAATACAACAGTCCGATACACCTATCACCAGGACTACACCTTTCTCAAATGTAATGATTGACATAGACTTTGATCTTTTTTTGTGAGAAAATAAACATGCCAATTGACATCGACAATGTAACGACGTACTTAAAGTCTCTGGATAAAAAAGATGTCATCCATTGAAATCACTACGGTGGGTAAATTGTCAAGAGGGTTTATTTTGAACAACTCAAGCGTGTCAAACTTGATGCTTCGTACACATCGCACAAATCTTTATTAATCCTAGCAATCAACTCGTCGTTGTGAAGCTAATCAGATGAAGCTTAACATGAAGTGATTTGCATTTTGTCATTTTTAGGTACTCGTAAAAGACGCCGAAGCACAAAATTCAATCTTTTCGTAGCTGGATTATTTCCACTTTGTTTAGAATTTCAGCACGTAATGAATTTCAGCAATTGTGGGGAGGCATCTTTGATGCTGTTTCAAGACATACGGCTTCAGATTGAACTTGATCCACAATAATCCGACTTCATTCTGGGAAACCTTTTGACTTTCACAAGCCTTAATCCTTTGTCTGAGTCAGCAATTTATGTGAACGAACTCTTTAGCTTGTTTGAGTAATTTCCAAAAGGGCTGAGGTTTCATAATGGACTTAATCCATGAATTTGATGCTTTTATTATTGGAGGTTCATTGAAAATGATTTCCTTCAAAGCCAAAGCGAAGCCTTAAAACGTTCATATTTAGCTGCGCTGACGTTCTTAAAAGATTTATCCCAAATCAGAAGCGAAGAGTTGTATCCTTCGCGAGACAATGCCATTGTTTCAATGTAGTCTGAAAGAGTTGAACCTTTTCAAGATTAATTTAATTAGGATTAAAAGTGAACTTTGAACCAATAAATTGGCGCGAAGGGAGTATATAAAGGGTTTTAAGTTCGTTTTTAATTGTTCTCGTCTTAATAAATTGGATTCTCCCTTTGAGGTTTTCTATTGCTTCTTTGTTCTTCCATCGACTTTTGAACTCCACTTAGCGAATATTTTCGTATGATTTTTATTCTTGTCGCGCTCTGGCCTTGGTCACTGAATTTACTGTTAAAAAAAATCAGCAATCAGATAATTTTTTTAATTGAAATTCAAAATTAAAAAAACTCCCCCCGTTTGTAATAATTGACATTTAGTCGCATCTTTGTATCAGTAACCAAACATGTTTACAAGCATATAAAAAGTTTTAGTCGGTAAACTGTCTAATTTAATTCCAATGGAATGAGATTTAAGAAATTAACCATCATACCAAAATAAAATTTGAGTGTACTAGTTTATTTGAATTCTTCGTTTTAGTTGAAACGAAAGTTTTTCCGATTTTCTTTTAAGAGTTTGCTTAACAAATTGATTAAATGAGTGCGAGTAAACGGCTCTCAAATACACCACAGTTCTCTCCCAGATTGGAAAAAGACTCCAAAATGAGAGTGTCTGGCGTTACGCAAAATGATTGTGAGATTCCCCGAGTCAGACGGAACTTTTCGTAGGCGGTTTGTACTGATAAGAAACGAATTCAATCTGGCCACTATGTGTAATTTCGATACGAAGTTACGCTGCTTTGTTTTCATCGATTTTCGACTTATTAGTTACGATTTATTTTGTTTACAACTCGATTCAATCAACTCTATTTCAGATTGTTTCTCTCAATCTATAGAAATTTATTGTCTAAATTAATACACAAGGTATTAATAATAACATTGAGGTCTTTTATTAGCTCGTCATTTATATGCGGCTACAACTAAAATTGTTTTAAAAATGTTGCACACTGTGAGATAAGAATATTGAACACTTTTATAAAAATTTAAAAATGCCTTTTCATGTTACTATGTAGTACATATGTTCATATACATATTTCTTTATTGTGAAACTTCAATACACACTGAAAGAACAAGTAAAAGCTTATATCGAAATTATTCTCTTGCACTTCGTACGTGCAGCTTGACAATTTTCATCAAGTTTTAAAGGTTCATCTCAAATTATTACTTCAAAATAAAACTTTCATTTTTCAGGCAGGCGAATTGTTGAGTGCTCAGAGTCTTCCCAGTGATCTTCACAAAAGTCCACGATCTTGCGTTCGAATTTGGTCGTTTGATAATCTTGATCGAGGAAACTTCCTTCACTGTCACTATCGCCAGATGGATTTGCGCAAACAAGCACACAAGATTCTAGTCTCGATGATTCAAGGATTCTGTTCAACTTCTTGGCATTGTCCAGCTTCACGATGTAAGGCTTGCAACAAAACTTCTTGCATATGGGTTGCGTAATCATCCGACTTTGATG
>JPYR01000077.1:172252-186545 GCA_000775305.1 Belgica antarctica | reverse complement strand
TCAAAGCAAAGAAAACGATGAATATCAATCGAGCACATCGCACAGATCGATTGATATCAAAGATCCCAGAACGTGATAAACGTGAAAAATCGCTCGACGCTCCAGAAATGAACAAAAAACTTCGATTCGGTAAAAGGCAAAAAGCATCAGAGAAATTAAATTATTTGAGTGTCATTTAATGCTCGACTCAGTTTCAACTGAAGTAGCTTGTCAAGAGTCGAGTTTCAAGCGGATTTAATTTTTATTTTCTCTCGACAGAATGATGTCACAATACTGAATAAACTCGAGATTCTCGGAAACATGAAACCTTTTAACAATCATTTAAGCCGTTTTGCATTGTTTGTAATACGCCGGATGTTGAAGCCGTCATCAAGCAGATTTAATGACATTTGATCGATGTACAGAAGAATATCTTTGCTGTGTACCTGGCAATGTATTTATTAAGCTTACTATCCGCTCAAACATGGTTTCAAGTCAACTCTCGTGACCTTTCAATCCTTTCATGTTTGAACTTCAAATGGAAAGTCGAAAGGCTTTGAAGTTTCAAAATTATTCCACAATTTCATGTTCTTTCGGTTTCAGTCGCGTCAGATCGATACTCGCTTCTTTAACTTTTCCATTTACAAACAAATTCTAAAATAAGAAGCTTAAAAATTAACTTCCGACGTTGGCGTCAGAGCTGTCTGCGTTTTCACCGAGTTGAGAAAGGAACTGTGAAGTTGAACGGTGAGTGTCATAGCCGGCGTTAATTGGCGACGCGTTCGGTGCAGAATTAATTTCTCTACAGTCTCACAGCATGTCAAAGTCGTCAACAGCATCTTTCGACGTCCTGATGCTACAAAGTTTGAAGATGAAGCTTAATACTAGTTTTCTGAACTCTATTACCACAAAAAGCATGCTGTTTCTAGCCATGCTTGTTGATGACAGTGCAGTCATGATAAACAAAACCATTCTTTGATGACATTTTCGTTGTAAAACTCTAAAGTTTAAGAACAACTTTTTGTTGCATCAGATTGTAAATAATGCTCATTATCCTTATAATTTAATCTTCAAACTTCTAAATCTAGTTGAAGACAGTGCTGAACACGTCCACTGCTAGAACAAACCTCAAAACTTAGTATTTAGACACCAATTCCAAGACTTTCATCACGAGTTCTTTGCTTATTCGTGTTTCAAAGTCACAATCAAAGCAATGCCAAACATAACAAGTCCAATAAATTTCCAAATCAAGAGAAATGGAATCAATTCCCTTAACCATTTGACAGGCATCGGACTCAAGTGAATATTTTGATGAGATTTCTCGAGTTCTTTTATTAACTAAAGTTGTGTTTGGATCACTTCTTGATGTTCTTATCAAAACAACACCGATATAAAGTCGGTTTCGACTTACCGGGATTTCATGATGGATTTGAAACTATACCTATCAGAGCATGGTCTCCCATGGGAGCCACCTTTACGATTGTTTTTTTTCGACTTCTCGCTTCCAATCCGGAATTTACATGCGAAAACATCGAATTTCATCCCTTTATAAAATATTATTAACTTTTCCACGTCGATTTGCCTTCGCAAGTGGTCCCTCGCCTGCATCACCATGTCTACATGTGCTTAAAGCTTACAGAGATCTCGAATTCGGGGGAACAACTGAATGCGAAAAGCACGACGGCGGTGAAAAGGATAAGTCCATAAACAAGGTACTTCAACGTGCACGCTAAACGGTGAAAAAGGCAGACACGGAACCGTCTGACGCAGTATTTAAAGACCGGGCAGACAGGTAAATCTCATTAGTGTGAATTTCAAATGCTGAGCTGCAAAAGGCTAGGGAAAGGCAAACACAGGCGATGTGGGAAAGCTGAAAGGAAAATAAATAAAAGTTTTCCGCTTCCTTTTTGAAGGTTTTCGACTTTTTATGCTCCCTTCGAGTTCGGCTTTCGGCTTTACACATTCAATCGGCAGCGTGGCATTGACGGTTTACAAACCTCTTTACAGGCCCTTGTGCAGAATCGGTTCCACTCAGCGATAATGGCAAATATGCATGTTTACATTTGGCTGTGCTTTTCAAACCGACGTGCTTTTGAGGGACTCGAAAAAGCACGAAATCTGACGATGGTTGTTCGGTGGCGTGGAAAAGTTTCGCCCGCTCACGTTGCGGCTTTAGCAGCACAGTTATCGTGATACTTAAACTGTGATTAAATTGAGAGATTTAATTACATTGCATCATCCCCTCTGATTCCGTTCGCTTTAGTCTTTGTCTTCTTGCGAGAACTCTGAAATTACGATCATACCTTAATCGTGGACCCGGCGAAGGGTGGAGGCAACGGAACACTGAGAACGTTTTCGCTTACTTTTCATCCTTCATCCTGCTAAACGTTTCACTGATTTCCATTTTTTGCTGTCGTCTCCACCATCCGCCGGTCTTCTTTCCCTCCGTCTCTTCATTTTTCATGAACACGAGTCGTTAGAGAAAGGTATAATAACACACCTGGGCAATTTGCGACAGCAAAACAACAGTAAATTGCAGAAAAGAAAAATAAATCCTCGAGCGAGATACGAGTCGAAGGGAGCTCGTGTAGTTTACACGGCAGCAGAAAAAAGTAGAGATTAAAACATTTCTCGTTTTTGTTATGCCAACCAGTTTTTTTCCATTCGTCTCTTGTTTCGATGTTGCTGCAGGAACTTTAGTTTTAAACCTAGAGTAAAGTTCTGATTATGCACTGTGCTAGATTTTTTTCTGTATAATATTGTAATGGGAATTGTGTTTGAGGTTCATAATGCACATCTCATGTGCATCTAGTCAATTTCATTCCAAACGTAGCTTTGAATTCAAAGCTTTTAGAATTTGATTAAACAAGTCAAGCACACTGATATGGATAATTACGAAAGCTCATGTCAACAGCAGTGCATGTGGATGCATCAAACAGTGTTTTTGGATAACACGACATGTAGGGTGTTTTACTGATAATAAAAAGCACTTAATGATGAAGCTCACTCGACTTTTTTGAACAACCACGGCACTTAGCGACTTTATTTCTTAAATGAAGCTTAAGAAGCTTGTGCTTCTTCGGTGCAGTAATTAAGTCGCCAAGTTGATGGTTCTTCCAAAAAATGGAGTGTGGTTTATCAGTAAAACACCCTGATCAAAAAGTACGCTTGATTCCCATTCGGTGTACGGTCGAGAAGTCTAATCAGAGACTTCAAAAGCAGGAATTCAAATTAGATAATGCAGTGAATTATTGTAAAGTCTGTTTATGCCGTTATAGTCGTCTAGATATCATTCTTATCTAATACTACAAAGTATTTTCATGTGTCTTTGAGTTCACTTTAAGTCAAACACTGGCTGAAGCTTGTGCAGTTTTCACAAAAATTTTTGACCATGATTTTTATTTACCCACAGCTTTCTGACCGCTTCTCTGAACGTTTGTTCTGGTGCTGTTAAATCAATGTTTATTCACATGAAATTGAATCGGCGAGCACATTTTTTCACTCCTGAAAAAGAGATTAAAACATTTCGTTCTTTCTTTTTTATGCCAATCAGATTTTTCTTTTATTTTTTTCTCTTCTCGTATCTTGTTTCGATTTCACTCCACATTTTCACATCAAATGTATAACTTTAGCTGTATTTCCGAGTACATTTTTTTGCTTCTACGTGATCATTGACAAGGTGTTTTGCTATGAAAAAGACGACAGCACAAAAAAAGGACCTGCAATCATCGATTGTGACAAGTTCGATTCGAAAGACTTTCACGATAACCGGAACGACATTTTGGGCGTGATCTTGAGTGATGTTTTGTGACTTTCTTTGCTGCATCTATTAAAAGCAACTTTCCAGCCAAACATCACCTGAAATCGCTCCCTTACAGGGCTGTCGCTCGGCACCACATTCCTACCTAGTCTCATCACAGCAAGCACCTTGTAGCACATGTGTCAAAGCCAAAACTTTTCCAATGACAAACAGCAAACGGAAAAAGGCGAAGTTTCTGAAGGAAACAAACAAGAAGTGCAAACAGCCGGAGGAAAAGTTATTGCTCACGGTAGTGAAAAGCTTTGGACCTTTTAATCCCTGGCAACATTCATTAGTTTGTTACTTATTCTTTGCACATCAATCTTTTTCTCCTTTGCTTTGCTTTTAACTCGTCGAACAACTTTCTTTTGTTTTTTTGTTCTCGTTCCCTCGACATGGCGAAAAACGTGTAAAACTTTCTTCTCTCTCAGTCGATTTCTTTTTGTGTAAATCCTTCAGAAAGCTTCACCGTTCGTTCCCTTCGCATTTCACGATTCAATGGAAAAGCTTTAACTTTGTTCAAAACCACTTAATTAGTCTTCGTCCATTCTCCCGTTATAGCCAATCCCGCCTGTTACAGTCTGATTAACTTTCTACTGGTCGGTTCCTTCGTTTCGAGTTTCTTTTTGCCTTTACTTGATTTATTCTTGTGGCGATAGATGTGGTGAAGGGGAATTATGGGTTTGAGATGGGTTGTAGAGAGTCCCTCAACCGTGGCATTCAAATGTAAGATGCTTGACTCGTGAACTGTGTCTTTCTTCGTCTTTCTTTCAATTACCAATTTCGAAATGCTTAAAAAGGAATTTGTGTGAATATTGCCAAGGCTTTTCGCTCCTTCTTGTGCCATCGCACGCACTTGTGGGAGGCCTCTTTTAAACGATATCGTTTGTCTCATAGAATAATTTCGTCATAAAATTAAAACCGCACTTTACTGCTTATTTGTTTCGTGTTTAATGGATCGGATAACGGGAGGAATGTGTAAAATTGAAATGGTTGAGGGATTTACTTTTGATTACATTTCTCGATTTAAATTTTAAAAATTTGTCTCTGCTTTTTTGCTTCTTCGCGCCGTCACTCGTTTGCTCCCAGCTCGAGAGATTTGAAATGGAAAAATGAGGGAAAATTGAAAAAAAACTGGTTTTGATGTTATTTAAAAATCGAGTGGAAACAAATTACATGCAAATAAAATGGATTACCCGTCGCTGATACGAAATTTGAATTTCCACGATCGAGAAAATGAAAAAAGCTTCAAAATGTGTGTTTTCTTTTATCTGGTTGTTATTGTTTGGAGACGACGACGACGAAGAAGCTGAGCTGGGTGGATTGGAGTAAAATAAAATGCGAAACTTTGACAATTTTAATTTAATTCGTTTTACAATTTTACTCTTTATTCTGCTGTTTCTTGCGATTTTAAAATTTCTGCGCTATTTTCCATGTTAAAGGATTTACCAGCGTGTGTGGGTGTTTTAACTGGGGCAACTCCGACCGTTCGTGTGGGCGTTTAGCTGCTTTCCACTCGACAAAGAGCTTAGAAGTTGACCGATCTTAGCAGATGACTTGCAGAGTGGTTGAGTCACGTCCAAGGCCGTGACTTGTCAATGTCAGCCCTGTTCGGAGTTATTTTTAGCACTAGTCACTTCACCCACGCACGCCGTCTAATCCCATCTTTGAATGAATTTTAAAAAGTTTTTCTTGGGTTGTTGTGTATTCCAGATGAGAAAATAAATAAAACAAATTTTGCGTTTTTACCCGATACACTGAAGGAAAAACGTTTATTTTTCCTCGGTTAAAGGATATTGCTGATTTCACAGAATAAAAATTGTTTTTATCCCTCTCGTCGGCAAAAACACCGAAATAAGAAGAAGAAAGTGGCAAAAACGGAAACATTTTGCAAACTTAAAGTGTACTTTTTTCGCGCTCGAAATGTCATAGCTCTGCAGCCAAACGATAAGTGGGAGGCAAGCGAAGATAATAAGAAAACTTTTGAAATGAAGAACTTTTGGTATTAAGCGGGCGAGCCAAAAAAAAAGAGCTAAATAGCCATTCATGCCCGTTAATTTGGTTAGAATAATTAGAGAAAATTAAGATGAAACAGAAAATTATGTTTCGAGCGCATTATAATAAAAAAGTACAAAAATGACGACTTTTTCCAACAACGGCAACGTGGAGCGGAGAAAAAAAGTAGAAATTTAATTATAATGAAAGATATATCGCCATCGTTGGAACAGAGAAAAAAACCGGAGGAGAACAAAAAACAACGAAGAAGGATGAAAATTAATGTTTTTGCAAGTTAAAACAACCTGGGGGGAGAGAAAACTACGCGCGCAAACTGAGGGCAAAGGAAAACTAAACGACGAGACAAGGAAAAGGAGTTTCAAATTTTTTAATGAAATAATAATAACGCGATGTGAGTCGGGGATGAATTTTCGACTCTCGATGCGCGCGTGATAGAAAAACGTTGGCGATGGAAGCAGCTTTCTGCAGCTTCGGGGTGGTTTTGTGCTCTGTCGAAGCTTTTTCCAGCTTCCCGAAACTTTCGGGAAAAGATAATTTTCGGAAAAAAGAAAGTTTCGCTCCGCCAGTTAAACATAATCAAGATTTTCCCTCCTCAAACCACCGCCAAAGACGTTGTCGCTTTGATGAAGAAAGCTGCCGCGTATCTTGTTAATTTTCATCCCGCTAAAAATACCCTCTCGACAAAGGATTGAGCTACCACGGGTTAATGAAGGGGGCTGGGGCAAGTAAATCGTAGAAAATGGTGGATTTTGAGGTTTCTATAGTTTCCGTGGTCAATTGGGTCTTGAGGAATTTATGGATTTCGGGACTGCCCTGGTTTAAAACACCCAAATGGTGGAGCTGGTAGCTCATCTGAAGATATTAATTAAGGAAACTGCTGATTATCTTCGTTTTTATGATCCAATTCAGGAATTCAATAAAAGCTCAAGACATTTTTGAATTAATTGTCCCGACTGGTGGCGCTGGCAAGCCAAATTTAGATATTAATTAAGATAACCTTGATTTTCAGGCCTAATTTGAAGAGGTAATAATGCCAGGAAGGGATTTTCTTTTGCCTTTACAACACGTTAAGAGACATCGAGCTTTTTATATCCCGTTGCCGACGTTCTCCGATTTCCAAAATTAAACCAGGACAATCCCAGCGCAAACGGTTCTCTTGGGAACGGCAACAAAGCTCGTTTTCGCCGATTCTATTTCCTTCTTCTCACTTTTTCATCGCTGTGCGCTTTTTCTGCTCATGATGTCATTAAAAATGTAAAAAGGAGAGTTCATTCCGCGCGAGAGGGTTGACGGGTAAGTTTTCTCGTTTCTTTACGGAGAATCGAGGTTGGAAAGTTTTCGGAGCTATTTCTTCCCGCTGGCTTTCTTTCATAAAGCGCCATAAAGATCACAAACTACTTGAAGTTCACCGCCAATTTAATGGATGCTTGATGAAAGCCGTTGCCAGCGAGAGAACGAGCGCGCTACGGCGGTTATCAGCATGCCAATTTAATACCACTGTGAGCTCTCGCGATGACTTTCTATTTCGCGACTCCCCAGCGGAAGATATTTTCATAATTTTTCGAATATATTTCGCTTCGGCACAAATCCATTCGTGTGAATGAATGGAAATTGATTTTTGTCGCAATCCCTCCACATACAAGGCTCACACCGAGCGCCGAAACTCCGCGAGTGCCGTTATGAAAAATTGTTTTTCGTGCATAAATTGCTTTTCTCTAGAGCGGGGTGAGGGGAGTGTGTGACTTTTAAATCCCAAGAAGATGTCGTCAAACGACGAGGGACGGGCGGGGATGGAAGCAAAGCAAATTCGTGACACTCAAGAAACCAATCGAATCGCTTCTTCTGCTCCGATTCGAATTTTACTGCAATTGATGGTGAAATTATGCGGAAAAATGCAATAAAATTTCATCGACATTTCTTTATTTCCTTCTCTCACTCGCTCTCTATCCATTTCAATTTACCAACAATCACCTTCCATCGAAGTGGCTTTTTCAACTTTTGCACCAGAGCGGTTGGCGTCGAGAGTCGCCCCAAAAAAGGGAGAAAATTTCCAGTCATTAATTTCACAAGAATCATCTACTTAAAATGCCATTTGGCTTCTCTACCCGGAGAAATCTTCATTCGCTCCTTGAGTAAGCAAGCGAGCATCTTCTGCTTGTTCTTTTCCGATTATTCCACTTGGAAGTGCCACCGCAGAATGAGATCCGGATAGTTTTTCACTCGTCCCCAGCACGACCGGAGAGAAAACTTCTGACATTTGACACGAGAAACCCATCAAGTCGCTTGAGAAAGCGGAAAACTCTTGTAATTATCCACAAAAAATGGAAAATTCGTCGCATTCGTTCATTTTCGGGTGACGTCTGGTGTTTGGAAAAGCGACGAAACTTTTTTCAGCTTCCCCATCTTTCTCTCTCTCTCCCGGTCTGATCTTAACACGCTTCTAATTAATGACGAAAGTTTTCCCGCTCGGCACTCGACAAATGATGTATGTGGATGGCTGGCGACGATGTTTTCGTGTATATCGCAGGTACTTTCGTAGTTTTATCGTTTCTTTTTGTGAGACAACTGTTAAAATCAAATTTTGCTTTCGCGCTTCTGTGAGTTCGATTGGAGAGAGCTTTAAACGCGTAAATTAATTTTGCATGTAAATGAAAGAATCGAAAACTTTTATCACTGTTCAATGGGCAATTATTGAAATTTTCTCCAATCGACATAAATTAATTTGAAACTTTTCCCATCGCTGCTCCTTCTCTGGGACTCGGCAACACTGGCTCGTCGCCCGTTAAGAAAATAACGAAATTATTTTATCGGCTCTCGCTCTCGATTCGCTACTTCAACCCGAAGAGAGCTAAATTTTAATCAAAGTGCTTTATGCAAATCGACCTTGTCTGCGCCTTAGCAGAAAGTATTCATCTTCCACTGCCGTCTAGCAGTGCCAAGCCGACGATGTTGAGTGCACTGCTAGACGGCAGTCGTGTTTCTAGCACAACTCGAAAGCTCCAAGCAAGGAAAATCGAAGAAACACTTAAATGTACCTTCAACCTCACCTGCCTGTCACTCCCATGTCGGCTCTGGATGTTAGATTGGAACAAATTTGTACGAGCTACGTTCGACTGCCCGCAACATGCTGCCCACTCCCCGGTGGAGACCACTCCACTCTTCAAACTAGCTCTGCTGTTGCTGTTGTCAAAACTTTGCATTCCATTTCTGTTTAGTTTCTATTATCACTTCCTAGAGACTTTAATTTAATTTTCTCACAATCTGAGACACATTCTGAATTTGTTTTGTTCGAACAAAAAGTTTTCTGTTTTTCGGTGTTCGCTTGAAGCTCGCTCGAAAGCGATAATTTTTTCAAAAGGAACTGAAAAAGTTGTTTAATTATCGTTTTGTGGCTTCCTCGACAATGGGAAGTGCAAGCAGTCGTGGAGAGTGGGGCAGCGTCTGAATGTGTCTCTACGTCCCTCAATGTGTTTTCTAACCGAAATTAAATTTCGTTTTCTGTTGTTTTCGAAAATAATTACAGTGGAAAAACCCGAATGCAATCTTCTTAATCACTAGTGACAGAGGGAAACGGGGGACTAAACAGGTTTTTCCTTGAGAGACGGGTGGAAGGAACGTTTGCAGGATGAAAGGGATGAAGGAGAGAATTTATAATGACGGGAAATTAAGAATTAAAATGAATCTTTTTTCTATGCAATTTTCATGGAGCGCTCGGCAAGCGTTTTGCAATGGATCGCAGAATTTCCCGCTCAGATTTTTTTTGTTTCTTTTTCATTCTTTTTGCTGTCGGAAATTTCTCCGCATCGTAAAACAACCGTCAAACGCTTTCGCAATCCCTTTTCACGGAGCTAAATTGCAGCAGAGGTTGATTTCGATGCCGATGTTAATCCCGCTTTGTCTAGGGGTGGCCTTTTAATCTCCCCTTTACACGTTTCTTCATGAATATTTTCAATCTCTTAGCAATCAAGCGCCCCAGAAATGAATTTCCATTATAGCATCTTGACGTAAATTAACTTATGACGGAAGAAAAAAGGATAAACGTCTTCACTTGGAAAATCAAGTGGATTGTTGTGTACTCTCTAGTTATCTTTCTCTCGTCAACGACTTGGTTCCCATCGCAATTCGCGCGCTTTTTTGCGAACTCACGACGGTGGAAAATTCAATTTGGATGTTCGGAGAGAAAATTTCCCTTCTTTTGTCGTGTTTTTATTAAAAGCCCTCTTGATGTTGCCTTAATTTGTCGCTTTTCTCGATTGGGCCTCCGCTCAGCACACCGAACAGCTTCCCGATGGTGTGCGCAAATATTTGCTCGCAAGTGCTCTCAATTAAACGCGGACGAAGCCGGAGAAGACAGCGGGCAAATTGTGGAAAGTTTGAGATTTGTTTTATCGTGTGGCTAGCGGGGGTCAAAGCCAATGCCGCCCCGCCCGCATAAATTGCCTTAACGATTTTCAACTTTTTAATTTTTATTTTTTTTGAGTAATCACGCGATTTGGTTGTTTTTGTCGTCTTTGCGGTTCATTTGTTGGCGCACAAAATTATGCCCCGCGGGAGACGGAAGAATTTCTCGGTCACAAACGATCTCTCCACAATTTCCACTTTCCCTTCGCCTCGTTCCGCCGAGCTGACCGGAGGCCTTCACGGTCAAGCCAGGCAGTGACTTTTAGTTTGATACAAACTGGCTCGCACTTTTCAACTGCTGGTTGTGCTACGACTTGACCGCGAAGGCTGCCGGCGACCCAATCTCGTCTCCAACGCTTTTTTTTGTTTTTTATTTCTTAGGGCTGCGTTGGAGGTCTTTTAACGACTTCTAACTTTTAACTTTTTCTTTGCTTCTTCAGGTCTTTATCTTTTAAACAATAAATTTTCGTTAATTTTTTTCCTTATGTTCATTTTATACAAAAAACAGGGTGCTTAGGAGAAAGCGCCTTAATTGTCATGGAAACATTTGTGGTTCACCTTGAAAAATCAATTTTTCTGCAAGCTTCTTATCGTTTGTGTGTGTCAAAGAAGAACTGATTATGTCGTCTTCGGCCAAAGCCAACTGGCACAAGAGGGCAATAAGCCGACTTATCTGCGAATCGAACGGACTCGAGTCCACCCTGCCACGGCGACATTAAAATCATAAAGGAAAATCAAGATGAAAAGTCTTTTTGCCGAGAAAAAACTTCTTGTGTCAACTTCTCCTGTCTTCTTCGCTTTTGATGGAAAAAATTCTTGTTGGGAATGTTTGCTAACTTCCTCCCCGATATGACAACAGAAGAATTTCCTAATTACGATGTTCAGTTTTTCTTCTTAATAAACATTTTTTCATGCCCAACAAACTTTTTCTTCTTTATTTCCCAATTCTTAGCGTTTCTTTTTTCCTTTTAACTTTTTTCTTGATACAAACAGGAGAAAAATCTTGATTTTTCAATTAATTTTCTCATCTCGCGCGTCGATCGGCGAGTCGTGGTGGGCCCCTGCATTAATCTGTACTTTACAAAATAAGGAAAAGAAACAAAAAACCTTTTTTCAGCACTCCCAACCCTTCGACCCGCACAGTTTGCTTTTGCTTTATATTTATATCGCGATACGAAGCCAGAACTTCTCGATTTTTTCTTTTTTTTCCTTTTTTCGCTTACATGTCGGTTGTGATTCTGGCTTGCTGAAATTATTTTCACTAATTAATTTCCTTGACAAAGAAATTCTTCTTGCTTTCTCGCCTGTCCTTCGTAATTCTAAGAATTTCCTTATCTATTAAATGTTTTTGCTTCCTTTCATCAAGTTTAATTCATGCTTTTCTTCGCTAGTGTAATCGATTTCAAGTTTTTTTTTATAGTTTTTGTAATTCTGAGATGTCGAGCTGAGATCGAAGCCGCGAATTTCCGTCGAGTCACCTTTAAAATCGGTTGATCGGAGCCGGGTTAAAATGAAGTGTGGGGGGAATAACAAGGGCGACTTTCAAGGGCCGGGAATTAAAAGAGAACAAAGAGAATACAAATGCTAAAACTTCGGTCGCGCGACAATTTTTCTTCCAATTTTCGGCAAAGACAAGCTTCGGATGAACAAAAACGCGAAAGTTACGATAAAAGACCCGTGACTCGCCCCGAAAATTCCCAACTACGATCCTTAGCTCTTCCTGTACGATGTTTTTACAATGAAATTATTATGATTGAGTGAGTTTATGTGTAAATTTATCAAAAATAGAACTGAAAGAACTTTTTTCATGTTCGCATCTGACTCACTCGACGCTGCGTGCAGCCGCCGCTTTACTTGTTGGCGTTTTGATCGTTCTCCTCGTCCACGGCGCCTTTGCTGGCGACGTACAAAGCGGGATCGATGACTTTCGGGATCGGCTTAATTTCGGTGCCCAATTCCTTTTCGATGCGATGAAGATCGTAGCGATCTTCGTACGTGATGAGATTGATGGCAATACCTATAAAAAGGAAAGGAACATTTAGTGTTTCAGTCGATACAGGAGGTGTGCCAAGGGCGTGTGCGAATGTGTCAACAAGTCTAATGGTTAATAAAGCAAGATTGAAGGTCACGGCTTAGAATCCGGGTCAATAAATCTACTTCACACGGTTAGCAAGGTGTGCAAATACTACGAGTCAGCAGCGGATTAACTTGTCACACACGCAACCGACCAGCGCTGGCCGTCGAAATAAATTTTCACAGGTAATAAGCCGTGCCTTGACAGGCCAAACGCTGAAAGCCATGACCGGAGTGTCAAATCAATACCAAATGCACATTATTCCGCTCCCAAAGCACTCTTCAGCATTGACTCGTGCACATTGCACACTCCAATTGCATAATTCCAAAAGCAATTGAATGCATCCACTTGTGTCACACTGCCAACCCCTAAAATTCAACTCACCCAAGTGTCCGAAACGTCCCGAACGACCGATGCGATGCAAGTAAGTCTCAGCCATTTTGGGGAAATCAAAGTTAATAACAACGTTCACAGCCTGTACATCAATACCACGTGTAAAAAGATCCGAGCACACCAGGTTGCGGCAGAGGCCGGAGCGGAAATCGTGAAAGACACGATTACGATGAACCTGCGCCATCTTGGCGTGGATGTAATAACAGCAGTAGCCCAGCTCGGTGATCTTCTTGGCCAAGAGTTCCACGCGCTGGGTGGAGTTGCAGAAAATGATCGACTGATTGATCTGCAGCTTGCTGAAGAGCGTGTTAAGGCAGTGCACCTTCTGGCGCTCCTGCACGAAAGCGTAGTACTGCGTCACGCCCTTGAGCGTCAGCTCCTCCATCAAATTAATCTCGTAGGGGTTGCGCAAGTGCTTATCCATGAATTGTTTCACCGTCAGCGGGAATGTGGCCGAGAAGAGCAGGATCTGACGTTCTCGTGGTAGTTTCATGATGACATGGTCCAGCATGCCCTTGAAGTCCTGCGACAGCAACTTGTCGGCTTCGTCCAACACCAAAACCTTGCAATTGTCCATGTTGGCGACGTTCTTGTCCATCAAGTCGAGAATTCGGCCTGGCGTGGCGATCACCACTTGCACCTTCTGATACAGACGCATGATGTCGTCCTTTAAGTTGGTTCCGCCCGTTGTCACCATCACCTTAATGTTCAAATGCTTTGCCAGTTCGATGCAAATCTGTGACGTTTGGAGGGCCAATTCACGGGTTGGCACGATGACCAGCGACTGGATGCAGTCGCGCTTCTCGTCAACCTGCTCCAAGATTGGAATACAGTAGGCACCCGTCTTTCCCGTTCCGTTTTTCGCACGAGCCAAAATGTCCTTGCCGCCGAGGGCGATGGGAATGGCTGCTTCCTGGATCGGTGAAGGCTTCTCCCATCCCATCTCAAAAACACCCATCAGGAGTTCGCGTTTGACGCAAAATTCTTCGAATTCATTGCCGCGTGTATCCGTTACATCCTAAAAGAGAGAATTGCGTGTGATTAAGGGATGATTGGGTCGACGACGAGCAGGCCACTTACACTAGTCTTAATTCTATTATCTTTGGGTGGGATTTGTAGTTTCGATTTCCATCCGGGCTGCTCAATACGGTCACTGAAAGGAGATTTGCGGGCATTAGTCTTCGATTGGACGAATAAATCCTCTTCCGTCCGGCTTACCTTTGACTAAGATGATTGTTACTATTCATTGTTTCAGTCATCATTTTGTTGTTGTTGTTGTTCTGGCTGTTATTCCTGTGCTGACTTTTCAGATCCTTCTTATTCATAAAAAATTGATTTTCAATTTTCACTGCTCCTGAACTTCGGTGATATTTTTGCAATTCAAAATGTTTTTCTTTTTAAATTCTAAGCTTTATGTACATAAAAACACCTTAAAACTCTCTAAAATCTTATTTTTCTCCACTTTTCACAGAATGTTTCTTAGTTTTTTCACGTTTTGTATATTTCTCGGTTTGCTATTGTGCTTGTGGATGCATCCTTTGCACAGCTCAACTAAACTTTGCTTCACTTTTGGTCGCTTTGACTTTTTTGTCTACTCAGCAGAATTTTTCTCCTTTTGTTTTTTTTTTTTT
>JPYR01000077.1:155804-172229 GCA_000775305.1 Belgica antarctica | reverse complement strand
TTGAGAAAACAGAATCGTAAATCGTTGAGTAACGCGATGGTTACAGTTATCAGCGGCGCGATAAGGAGCTGTTGAAGCGTAAAACATCGGAAAAACGGTGCGGAGAGGGGGCTAGTCAACGACTATGAATTATTCAAGTTAAGCAGCTCAGTTTTGAGAAGACGAGACATTGAATCGCATTAAGGATGCCAAAACCATCCAAAAATCAAAGCCGGGAAGGTAAAAATCCAAACTATTCTCAATAAATTTGCTGCTTGAGCCGAAATCTAACCTCATCGGCCCTTCGTCATGACAAATTCAACAATTCCCTTTCAAAATCCACCTCTAGGCTTGTCTTCCGAGACGGATTAGCCTATAGATCATGTAAAAGCCGAATATAATTTACAGTTAGCAATGTTCGTGTCCCTTTGTGTGTGTGCGAATGTAACTTTGCTTCAAATTAGATTCTAAATTTAGGCAGAAAGTTGATCGTCGCTCTGCGAGGATCGATCGAAAGAAGAAAGATAGCTTCTGTACGCTTTATTTGCAACGCCAAAGTAGAACGGCGAGCGATCGGCACACAAAAGTTGCAAAATCATGTCGTTTGGATGAAGCACACAAAGCAGAACGGAATTTGCCTGAGCGAAGCTCTTCTTTGACGAACGCAAACAAAAGGTCTGCGGGTGATAGGAATCGGTTCGGAGGCGAGCGAACAATACAGCCGAATTGGTACTGATAAAGGATGGATCTTTGACTCGTACGTTTGCCGAAAAAAAACACTTTGCGGGGAGCAAATTCACAATTGCGTCACTTTTCACTAACGAAAACACTGTCGTCGAAAATGAGTCACAAACGCGGCGGGATTAATCGAAAATCGTAGTTTTGCGTTGGAAATTGCCGAAGCCATCGAACGAGAAGATAGCCGACGTGATGGAACCGCTAAAGCGGGCCACACGAAGCGTCAGCCATTGGCGAACTTGCTTTCGCGAATTCACATCCCTAATCGCCGCTGTTCAGTGCTAGGAAGCTAGCCAAAGCTTGATAATCGACGGCCCAAAGCCGATACATGGTAGAAAGAAGCCGGATACCGAATTCTTCAGTGGATTTGAACAAGAAGCCGAGCACATTTAAAAACGCGACTTTTATCTCGACTTTTCGAGCAGTAATTCGCGTCATTTCACTTGAAATCCACGTCCAGCGCATCCGCCACGGCCAAGTCTACACGTATACGGCACAATTTTATTTACCTGTCTTCCTTTTTCGCTGTTTTCAATTAATTTCTTACGGTTTTCAATTTTCTTTCGCAAATGGCTTCAACGTAGAGAACTGTGAAGGGCGTTAACTACGAGCTTTGTGAGGTTCATGGCTGTTGTGAGGTTTATAAATCTGCGTAGTTTCGACCCTGTACCGGAATATTGGTCTAAGCGGAATTTAAGCGAAATTATATTGAAGCAGCCGACAGCTTGAGTTGCACAAACTGGTGAGTTGTGCAAAGCGAAACTATTTGTTAGCTAATTGCCTGTAAACTGGTGCGTAATCCATCCTTCTATAACAACTCAATAGCTCTACCAACAATTTCCCCCGCAAAAACTTGTTTACATCGCCAAACATTCTACCGCAACAACATTCTCTTGCTGAAATTCTTCTAACCCAAACTACCAATCAATTTTAGATACACCGATGGCACCGCTTCAGCCGGCCAAACCAGCTCAACAAGCGAAACCGGCTGCCTCGAAACAATCAAAGCAACCACCAGCGAGCAATCACAGTGAAGAGTCAATTGCACAGCAAAATCCTCCAAAGACGAAGAAGCCGAGCTTCCCAGTAACTACGCAAATGAATATTAAAGAGATGCTGCTATTGGGTAAAAAGAACAGAAAACAGATGCAGCCACAAGCCGTGGGTGAGGTCGAGGACATCACGATCCCTCGATTCCTGCTCGAGCACTCGGATATCAGGGCTGTCTTGACAGTGCCGAAATATGAAGTCAGCATTCTCGCCGTCGAATACAGCAAACGACACTCGAATGTCGAGGCAGTGTCGGCTGATTACGCTGCCCGCAAAGGCCATAACACTGCTGAATACATTAACGCTTACCTACCTCAAGTGCTCGCTTCTTGCGTTTCCTTCCCACTCAAGCGAATGTGTGCTCCATTCGACACGTTTGCCTTCGAGTCGATGTACCACGAAGAAGTCTGTCGAACACTTCTTCGGAATCCCGCTATCGAAACACAACAGCAGCTCGACGAGTACATGTTGTTCCAAAACATGCACCAGTTGAAATTCATCTCCATCTCGATGTCGCAGGACAACAATGTCTACAGCGACGCGCGTGAATTCGTAAGACGCCGCCAGCTCGCTGACAAGACCGATCAACATCCGATGTACACCAGGCAGGCCGCAGAAAGAAACATCCAGCATAAGTACTACGACCGGCAGAATCTTGTGCAACACTTAAAATTGGAGTTCATCAGCCTTGAAGAGATCGAAAAGGTGTCAAACTTTAAGAAAACGGTGCTGAAAGAGATGGCGGTGCAGAAGCAGCCGGAAATTCACTACAAAACGATCGCAAGCGCAGTTCTCCAGGGCTACAAGAGCGACCCGACGCTTTTCCTTGCCAACAAAAACCTCGTCGTGGATCCGAAGTTCTTAATCATCGTGAACAACCTGACCGATGCACAGCAACACCTCATCGCGGCTGACTTTCAAAAGTTCTGCAAGTACGTCAACGTGAAGCAGGTCTGCAAGTCGACGAGACCACGGATGACCTCTGACTACGTTTATCAGATGTACGTCAGTCGAACTGACATCGGCCGGAAACTTCCGCCATTCCACAGGATGTGTTGGATTGGACTCGACAATTCTGACGATGAGTCTATGACAGAACACGTCGAGCCAGCAGCAGTCACAAAGCTCACATATCAACCTCGACAACGTTTTGAGAAGAATGTAGACGCGGTGCCAATTGAACAAGCAATTGATTTGGAAGACGAAAGCAGCAGCGACACATCAAGAACCACTATGATTCTCCGTCCTCAAAGTACTCCTTTAAAAGCTAGTGTACGAGCTGCTAGAACATCACCAAAGCTGACGGAAATGTCACAGTTGTCGCCAGTGCATGTTGAACCAGTTGTGAACAAAACTCCAGAGGTTGTGAACAAAACTCCAGAGCCTGCAAAGACTCCAAAGGTTGTGAACAAGACTCCAGAGCCTGCAAGCAAGACTCCAGACAACAATATCACAGTACCTGTCAATACCCCAGAAACAGTCAAGTCCCTGAAAGCAGCACTCAACGACACCGTTCAGTTTACGCTGACGGTGTACGCAACAACTCCTAGTTCAATTCCCGATCAGTTCATGAACGGTGATGTCGACATAAAAGACGCGTATGAAATCCTTAGTCTGCTGGTGTCCAAAGCTACCTTCGTCAAGGAAGTCAAAAATCACTTAAAATTTTTGTATCCGCTCAACTTTGACATCCTTTGGGCGACTCACAAGAAGGAAATCATCACGAATTTTGTTCATCACTGTTGGATCGACGATCTTGAGCAGCTTTCTCGTGTGCTCGAGAAGTGTCCGCCAGGCGAAACAAGAAACAAGGCTATGGAGATGGTCGCTCATAAGATGATTTTTAGATCACAAGAGGATGAAAGTAAGTTTGTCGCATGTAAACAATTTCAAAAATCTAGCGATTTCCCTTTACTTTTTAGGTTTCGATGATTTCCCAGACGAAGATCCTCCGCAAGACATCTCTGATGAGGTTCAAATCATAGCGTCCACATCAGGTAACGTGCCAGTAGCGACAGTTCGTCCAGTAGTTAAACAGGAGCCGGTTTCGCAACAGACCTACCACGAAGACTCAGACGTGTTTTGTCTTGGCGAGCAGATTGCGATGGAGATTATCATCGACGACACGCAAAGTCCCGACGATTCGCTCATAAAAGATCTGCAAGCTGGCGATGAAGAGACTCCTAATGCATTTTTGAACCTTATCAAAGGTGGAACTCAGGAAGATGAAGAAGAACCAAATGTTGAAAAATATTCAAATCAAACGCTGCAACGACTGCGAGATTTCGAGCCGATGGCTTCAAGACAGCTCAGGGAAGACAAGCAAGCACAAGTCGTAAGTCCAACAAAGCGAAATCCGCAACCATCGACGTCGAAAGGCGTCAAACGGAAGTTTTTCAACAACCGGCCAGGCCCAAAGTCATCAAAGAGACTGACACGGAGCGGATCAAACCTTCACTATCTCGACGACAGCGAATCTCCCGATCCCGGTAAAGAAACTGCGACTCCCGAGTTCGATCAGGGGTTGAATGATGAATTTTCTGTTTTTCTCAGCTCTCAACTGAATTTGGCTGAAGAACAAGCGCCTGCCATTAAAAATAATTCTCCAAAAATTCAAACTCCGTTCGCCCTCGTTCAAAGCGCTAAAGTCCAATCGGAGCCTCCAGCAGGCAAATTTTCTTTTCTTGTTAATCTCCAACGCGTCGTTTTCGTGAAAAACGTCAAGTTTGAGCTATTCGTGCACCTTTCGCAGTTTAATTTATACGAAGTCCTGATCGACGGCACCAGCTGCCAGCCGCTTTTGAACATCAACGACCAAGAATTCTCCGCATTGATGCAACTTCTCAACACAATCGAAAAATACGAGTTCAGCAGCTCGTGTACAAACTCCAATCTCGGCCCAGGCGAATCTTTCATTGCTAAGCAGCTCGACTTGTTCTTCTCAACGCAAATCAAATTCAAGTGTTTCCAAATCATTGTCAAAGACGACGTCATCGACTGCTTCGATGGAAACCGCGTCTCGATGACACAAGGCGACGTGACCGGCTCGATTCACCCAGAAATTCTTCAGGCGATGTCATCAAAGAAGTGCCCCCTCAATTAAAATACACAAAATCATTAATGAAGTTTAATATTTTCTGTTGTTTAATTAAATCTCAAATAATTTTTTAAAAAAAATCAAAGAATTCTCTCGATTATTTACATTCAACAGACGATATGAACTCAAATATTCCCTAACGAGTCTGCGTGAAGAAATTTTTCGCTTAAATGCCAGTTTCTGCTGATAAAGCTTGAGCAAGTTTGCACAAATTAGGCTTGAACATCGGTTTTCAATTAAATTCCAGTAGCACACAGATCTTTTAAGGTAGATTTTGATGAAGCGAGGATCTGAGGATGGAAAACATAACACTGCATCTCGATCACAATTCCTAGTACTCCAACGCCCACTCGTTCTCCTGGATAAACGTGTCCACGACTTCCTTCATCGAGAAGTTCGGGATCAACTGTTCAACAGCCAGCGGAGTTCGCGTGACTGGGTCGAAGTGACCGACTCGCTGTAAGTGTTCTTCAATGTCCTTGCGCTCGTAGGTGATGCCACTTGGCGTGATGACCGGATCCTGAAGGATCTCAAAGCTGATCTTTCCGCAGATGAAGTCTGGCACTTCTCGTTTGCGGCGGCGGTCGTCGATTTTGGAAAACAAATTGTTCAATTCGGTGGTGTAGTTTTCCTATAATGAGAGTGACGGAAGGGTTTGGAATTAGTTGAACAGTTACTCTATGGAAAAATTAGAAGATTTGAAGTTTCAAGTTGCTTGAAAAATCGTCCAAAACTGAACGTTGAACGTTGCCGGAGCCAGAAAGTGCGAAAATTTCCAGTTTATGACACTTCCAGTTACCCAAAACTTACACATTGCAGTTCAACTTTGGCCGCTTCATCTTCCTTCAATTTTTCGTCTAGCTTCAACTTCTCCAGCCCTCGCTCCATGTCTTCTTTAATCAGTCGGTTCAAGTATGTCTGCAGTTCAATCTCCTGAGCGATTCGCTTTTCTTCGAGTATGTTCCAGCGCTTCTTACGCGCGATGCGAAGCTGTGAGGCGATGTCGTCGCCGAAGTTGAGCTTCTGTTCCTTGCCGAGATCTTGCGCTAAAATGCATTTTTGATTATACATCGAAAATTTTCGCAATAAAGTGTTGTTGCAAGGCCACAAGGTCGTTTGGCCCGGGAAAAGTTACGTCGCATACCTCTCTGAAGATGCTTGATGGCATCGTCGTAGATCAGCAATTCCACCAAGCCTAATCCGAGAAAGAAGTGGCCTTTGATAAGACTTGGGTCCATATCCAGTGCCCTGCGGCAGTCTTGGCTGAAATCAAGAAATTCTGTCAAAAAAACTTCAAACTTTAAGTTCAAAGCCAACCCACCATGCTGATTCGTATCGCTTAAGCTTGATGTAGCAAAGAGCTCGGTTTGTAAAGTAGGTGGCATTGCTAGGGTTCTTTATCTGTTGATTAAAAGATTGAAGTGAGTCATGTTTTCACAATTGAAAGCGTTTAAAGATTTTCCGTTCGATTAGTCAAATCCAAAGCTGTCATTCGCCAAATCCAATTATCAAAAACTGCAGTGCAGAGGAACCTTGACCGAAGCGCGACATCAAAGGATATCGGACATGTAAAGAATATGTTTGGAATCGATTGAAGCCGCCGCGACAGTTGTGAACGCGATAATTAACGTGATAATCGATAAATCGATGCTGAGAGGTGAGAAGCGTTTCTGGGATGGTTATCAACACGTAGCGGGGCTTCACGCAATCAAGTGATTAAGGCTTTATGATAGAATATTTCACTTTTTGCGTCGCTGGCTGTTCTCGCCACAAAGGTATTACTCACGATGGCTTTGGAGTAGCAGGCGATTGCGTCCTCGAACTTCCGAGCAGCAAAAAGCTTGTTTCCTTGATCTTTCAGCTCGATGTCTGTTAAGTTCTGGTTCCCCTGTTTAGTCGACATTTCTCTGAATTTACGTTTTTGTCTGAAGAAAAATTAAGTTTTCGCGAATTCAGCACTATGTGTCAGCCTTCTTGCGGTTTCCGCACCACAGCTGCAATTCTGAGTGTCCTGTGTCTCCGTTAAGAAGTTAAACAGCTAAACAATGAAGCGATTAAATCAGCGCTGGAAACATTTCCCGAGAGTTCTTGCTTTTCAAACTTTCTTACTAACACAATTGAAGAAGTCGATGGCAGAGGCAACTTTATGATAGACTTGAGTTGGCATTGAAGAGGAGTTTTTACGCGATTTTTCTTGAGAAGTGCTTGGTTTATCAGTTTACAACGCTAGAATCAATCTTTAAGCTACTTGTTTCTATTAATTAATCAAATTTACTCACTCATCTAGTTTTCAAAGCTGTCCTTGGCTTCATCGAACTCACAGAGGTCGTCATTCCTCCGAGACACTTTGCATTGTTTACGATCCGTCGTAATAAACTTCTGCTGAACGTTCTGACTTTAAGTGTTGCCAAGTCACCGTATAGCAATGCAGGTGTGTGCCAGAAACTGGTGAGCGAGATTTCCTCTATGTTTTCCGAGTGCCGGTGAACTGAATCATGTTTCGTAGCTTCAGCAATCACCGCGCGAATTACGGATACTTCGGGATGATTTTTGTGAAGCCTCAAGTTCGCTGCTTGTCGTCGAGTCAGCTGCAAACCGCTCTTCGGCCGTTCTTCTTCAAGGTTCATCCAGATCTCTTCGGTCAGTTTCCGGAACAGCGTGCCATTAATGAGAACTCCTTGCAAATTCTTTCGGCGCATTTAGAAAGTCTTCAGAGACAGTACTTCGCTACTCAACCCGGACAAACGACCTTGCCATTTTACTTGCGGAACAAAGACAAGGCGAAACCCTTCCGGCTGGTGAAAGTTCCGCTCAATCAGCAACGCGACACGAGAAGCTTTGTCGTCAACATCTTAAAAACATGCGAACTGACTGAAGATGCTAAGAAAGTCGAAGACAGCTCGCCACCGTCGCCTAAAAGGGCTTCCAACCCATATCAACAAACCACAGGTGTCAAATACACCGTCGACGACAATGACGGGCAGTTCAACGAAGAGTTCGACTTGTTCCAGTTCAAGGTTCGCCGCGCGCGGGAAGACGAAACGCTCGATAAATTCATCCGGAAGAACATTGACCTCGCGTTGATTCGCACTAAAAGTCTCGACGATCTGAAAGAAGAAATTCAGAAATTGAAGCTTGACATGCAGGCTAAGTTGATGCTTGCCGACATAGAGTATAGCTGCGGATGGAACTTCGAGCACTTCAGAGGCTGTCTCAAGAGTTTGGAGAAAATGCACAATTTGTACGGCGATGAAATGCACAACCTGGAAAACAAAACGATCATCTTCTCGCAGTTCACAGGCGTGTCGCTTGACGGCGATATTCATTTATTCACCGGAGATGTTCAAAACAACTGGCTGGAGGTGAGCCGCACCCTATCGCCCGTCGAACTCGCGCTGATTAAAATTCTATTTTTAGTTGATCAAGCACATCCCGAATCAGGAAGTTTACTTGTCTTCGATTCCGATGTACGAAAGCACGCTGTCGCAGGTCCTTCGCGACATTAAGATCGCCAGACGCAAGTTCATGCCAAAAACATTGGCACAGAACTACTCGAGCCATCTCAGCAAAGTTATCACCAACGTCCTTGACTATTTAACAAAGAACAAATTTCCGGAGACTTGGCCTGAGTCATTGAAAGATTTCGAGCTGGTGGTGGAGTCCGAATCTGGTCCGCTGATGGTTTCTCCTACTGGCCAACTAATTTCGCCGTCAACTTGCCCAGGATTTTTGCTCGTCGACTTCATTTCTAGGAATCTTGACGACGCAACGATCAAACAAGCCGCTTATAAAAAGTTTGTTGGATAAACGAAAGTGTCTTAAATTCTAACAATTTAAATCTTCCAGGAACAAGTACGTCGAGCGCGACCTTCACCAAAAGTGCCTGGAGCAACTCAAAGTTGTGTCTCTGCTCAAAGACGACAACATCACCCCCGACCTGGCGATTGAATGCATGGAAAACCTTCTCAAAACTGACCTAAATTTTAGCAATTTGAACTTGCACGTCACCACTTACTACTCGATCTTGTCGGATGGCACCGTTTGTTTCCCGTGGAACTTCAAGTGATCAGCAGATACTGTGTAAACTAGATAGGAGTTTAAAAAAGATTAAATTATTTTATGCGGTGACGTCTTGAGTGATGACAGTGAGTCACATTGACGACTTTACCAAGTCAATTCGTGCTTAGAAGCATCACTAATCCTACAATTCTGGAAAATTTAAAGGCACGAGCTTTGCATTTCCCCTAATATTCCGACTGTTTACCTCAATAAAAAGCACCGACGACCTGTCAGCACGTCAGACGATATGAAAAACAATAAACAAAGATTTTATTTTGTTAATCGCTGCATTTTATTGTGCACGTCGATGCTACATCTCGTCAAATGGCTGGATTAATGTCTAATGTTAATGGAATCATTGCTTTCTTAATTTTTGGGAAGAACTTTAAGCTTTCCGTTGTAACTGAACTTGGTATGCAGTTGAGTAAAAGATAATAATAGTTCGCGTAATTAAACCTGTATGAATATTTTCAGTTAATTTAAAGAAATGCGATAGCTGGTCTGATACGGCTTTAGAGATCATCGTCTCCGATATTTTCGAACGCCTCGTTCTGGACAGATTCTTTGCCGTTCTTGAAGAACACCGAAGTGGAGATTGTCTTTTTGATTTTCAACTTGATCGGAATGTCCCTGTGGTTGATGGGCTTCATTTCGTTCTGTGGAAGGGAAAAACTCGTTAGAAAACCAGATGTGGCAAGTTAAAACACTTGGAAATCAAGTTTAAACAATTTATATTGCAAGTTAGAACTCTTGACACTCAACACATCAAACTTAGTCTCAAAACTGCGACAACAGCCTGAAAACTTACCAAACTATTAATCGAACCGTCACTCGTAGAGTCAGACAACCGCCCGATCGAATTGTCATCTCGTTTAATGTAGTCAAGTTGGTGGTCAGAAGCCAGCGCTGTTTGAATGCTGTTGACGTCGTAGCCGTTCTTTTGGTTCAAATGTTCGTCGACCATGCTCTGGAAGAGAACGAAAATGTGTTAATCAAATGGACACACTTGAGATTCTCGAAATAATCACCTGCAAACACACTGAAATTAGCGTCGCCTGTTCAGTGACAAGCTTGAACCACTTTAGGCAGCTCTTGGCCATGAGATACTCAAAGGACAGCTCGTATGTGTACCTTTTCCTGTCATTGATGTTTACTTTGTCACTTTCTTTGTCATTGATGATGGTCGTCACTCGCCAGCATCGCATTCTGGTCACCCTGAACTTTGTTTCTTGTATGGTCTTGCCGATGTTGGTGCGAATTCCAAGCTCTTGGTTACCAACGACGATCGTTGCAATGGTGTTTGGCTCGGGAAAGTCGCAGGTGACGTTGGAGAATTGGATACAACCATAGGACGGAAGGTTGCGTACGATGTTCATGTACTCGATCTTTTTGCCAGAGACTTGTAGCGAGCTCAGGCACTGTCGCGTCTCGTTGCTGGCGGTCACCCAGCCTCGCTCAATATCACTGATGGACTGAATGTACAGGAGATTCAAAGCGATTTTGTCGCGCATCAGGTCAACGTCGTAGTTGATATCCCAATAATTTTTTCGTATCACAATCTGGCAATCACTCGCGGTCCGAAGCAAAATGAACGGCGACTCAAAGTTCATCAGCTTACGCACCAACGTGACGCTACCGTTTGATTCCTTCCGAATGAGAAATAAGGCAAAGTAGTATGTGCACTCTTCCGGCAGGTCGACCGCTCGCAGCGACTTCTCGAGGATCTTTCGGGTGCACTCGGTCGTGGTGATGTTGACACTGATGCGGAAGCCGTTCATTAGAAAGACGTCAATGGTCGTCTCGTAGTTTTCTATAAATGCAGATTCTTGCTGTGCGTTGAGCAGAAATGTTCGTAGCAGGTGCGACTTGGAAAGGACGGGATCTTGGCCGACTGTGGAAAAATGTTTTGTTCGTGATTAAAATTGCTTGGCTGATCATCGGTTAACTTACTCAATTGCATGTATCTCTCTAAAGCTAGTCGTCGTTGCTCTAACTCATTCTTTGTGAGTGTCAGCAGCTTCTTAGGCGGAAATGTTGGAAGCGAGAGGTTCAGCAGTGATCGTTTGAGCTGGTCATGAAGACTATGCAGCTGTTTGTAGCGCAAACAGCAGTGGAAACTTCCATTTATGTAAACATTAAAACCCTGCAAGAAAAAGCGAAGCGCATTAGAGCTGATAAGATTGCTTGGATTCGCGGATTTTTCAGATTGTTGAACTGTTGCTTAGCTATAAGTGAAGCGTGAGGGCGATTTTCAGCTGTTTTTATCGATGGTGTTCTGTATGGCCAGCTCAGGCAAGCCGAGAAGGCGAAAGTATTTAAGAAACATCAAATTTCTACGCGGTTGATTAGAAAGCAAACAAACTTTTCACGAAACATACTCGAATTCCTTATGAAACTCCACTCGAATTAATTCTTAAAAATTAAATTCCACTCGAAGGCGTTGTCCAAACTTGAACTAGAAGGCGATGTGAGATTACGATTCTCTAATAGTCAAGTTTACAAACACCCCGACCCAATAATCACGTAGTCTTCTCAGTTTACATTGCATAACCAGACTCAAACAACACTCGCACAACAGCTGTCAACTCATGGCAGCCGAACGATTGCACGAAGGGCTTATAACGAATGATGAAATCCAGTTTAGAATTCCATCAACAAAATAATTAGCAGCATTAGGAACAATCATGCGTATGTGTACGAGACGTATGCTGAAGACGAGAAGATAAATAAAGCGTCTTTATTAATAGGTCCGTGAAATGCGATCAATTTCAAGCTTCTGAAATAGTTCACACAAAATGAAGAGAGATCGACTCAAAAGAAGACTTTTTAAACGCAAGATTCGAAACAACGGAATCCGATTATGGACGAAGAAAGTCTTTTGTGGGAGATTCGGTGGTGATGAAGCAATTTAGTTACGACGCAGGGTTGCTTGAACGATGGGAGGATTTTTAGATGATTTCAGCTCGATTTTGGCTTGAAATCAACTCGAGTTACGCAGAGAATTGTAAGCATTCATTGTGCGGCAGGCCAGTGGACACATAATTGGCCTGAACATCGCTTGTAGACACTAGGAGCGACGTTTTATGATTGCGGAAGACCGGACGAATGTCGACGTGACCTTTATTAAATAACTTTGTGCGCTTTCAAAGCTTGAAACATCGCCGCCTAATGAGTGGCGCATGTTTGTTCAAAGCCAAACGCTTTAATTGTAAACCATTGGTCAATGCCCTGACAGGAATAGGCTTGAAAGCCTACCGTCTAGCCTGTCTACTGAAGTTTTACAAGTTTCCTTTGTGTCCAATCACCGTTGACAATTCTTAACTGCACCTTCATGCTTCCAAAGCCTTTAATCCCCTTAATTCTTCCGCTTGAATCCCCGAACAGTGATTGTTTGCTACACTTAATGTTCCAGAAAGTTCTTATCTTGCCAACAACAAACGACTCCAGCTTACAAATCCGCCGACGAAACGCTCAATAAAGGAAATTTGGTATTCATTGATTCACACAGGCCTTGCGTGAAGGATAAGAAGACGTTTGATTAGCAAGGCAATTTTTCTTGTTATTATTCCGCTGCTTCGTTAGCCTTGGAAGAGTCGAGAGTGTCAAGTGACGAATTCGCGAAATGCTCGCGTCGACTTGTGGGAGTTTTCCAGCTTCTTCTTTCCTCTCTGCACTTGTTTTTCAGTATCTCAGAGCATTGCTTTGATTTAATTCCTACACTTGATTTAATAAAATCACTTTTATTGTCGTACTCGAGGCGATTTCGCAAGATTTTCGTCGGTCTGTGTGTGCGTGCCTGCCTGATTACGCAAAAGGCGAGTGAGAAACTGGATTGGAGCACTTACGGTAAAGACACTGGATCCGTTCGTGAACTCTTGCGTTTCAGGAATCGAGAAATGCATTGTGACAACAAATCTGCAGTAGTAAAAGTTAAAATTCACTCGATTCTCGATTTCATTTCACTTTCATCGCACTCTTCACTTAATTACGATCACTTGTTCAGCATTGAACTTATTAGACGCGATGTCGAAGTGGTCGTACGGGCGAGAGTTCTTTCAACTTCGATCAGATGCAGAAGACAATTGAAGCGCGACTGCTGCGAACGAGAGACGATGGACACTGCCTCCAGTGACAGATGCGAAGGCTCTGGCTTGACGAAGGCTCGCCAGACAGTTGTGAACAACCAAAACATCGACTTTGCGCAATAAAATGCTAACTCGTAGCTTCGCAAGGGCCGCCAGCCGTTCGTCTTGCATTTCAATTTAAACATCCGAGATGGGAAGTCGCGTTTGAGATCGCCTCGATTTGTTTTCTCGGTTTAAGGACTAAATCATTTATTTTCGATAGTTTCTCTCGGCTCGCGCCTCAGTCTGTCACTTGTAGAGTCGCTTGGTAGAAGCGTTTCGCGAATCTCTCGGTAGAAAAGTGCAATCTCAGTGCTCCAGATCAGTGAAAGAAGAAAGTTTTCAATGAAAACATGAAAAATTCTTCGTGAGTTCTGGAGATTCAATTATTATGCAACATTGTGACTGACTCGTACAACATAAACAGCACGTTTTCCGTTTGGTGCACTGTCCCAGGCGCAAGTTTATTGATCTTTTTGATTTTTTCGAGATAATTGAATCGAAAACGAAAAAATAAAAGCGAAAAAATGTCTTTGTGTTAAGAAACGTGAAAGAAACAAAAGTTTTCAAGAATCCACGGCGGTAGCGAGAGTGAGAAGCAAGAAGTTTAGTAGAAACTGGTTTTGAGTACATTTCTAAGAACTCTCGTGAAGTCAATAAAGCATGTGTGCAACGAAAGGCCTCTGAAGGGTCGCAACAACGCAAGCCTCAGCACGTGATAAGAAACGAAAACAAACGCTCGGCAAGGCTGGCTGGCTTCGGCGGCAAACGAGATAAGACGGAGCAACTTTGTGGATTACAATAAAGCACTCTTCGGTAAGTCGTGAATTTTTCATCGACGACAAATAAGAAAAGCGAAGCAGGAAAATCCACGTAGTCAAAATTCAGAAAAGAAAATTAATAAGAATTGGACACGGCTCAAAAACGACAAATGTTGGGGAAAATCGATAGCAATTACCTTCCAAATCAAATCCAAAATGTTTTCGTTTAATATTTATGCCAAATTGGATTTCTTCAAAGTAAATCGAAGGGATACGGTGGTGTCAGGTGCAATTAGCCGGCAATTCAACTGCAGCGATGTTGTTGATTTCATTCGAGCGCCCTCGTTTGAGTGGATTATTGCTGAATATCTCAGCAATTTGTTCTTTTTCACCTTCTGCGTTCATAACGAAAGTCGTTCCACGGTGAAAATCGTTAGAAATGCCTTTCCTACCTTGAATTCCGTTCCCCCTTCTTGTTTAGACATTCCCAAAACGGGGAGGTATGATTAATGAATGGGATTTTTGTGGCGGCGAGCCAATGATTGTAATTAATGCTGAGACGTAAGGCTCGTCTTAGCAACACCAACGGACATTCCGTAATCTTAGGGATTAACGGAGGTCTGATGGATGTTTTCGGGCTGTGTTTAGGAAGGTTACGAGCAGAAATAGCACAAATTAATAATTTTTCGATCAAAAATCCGTGCATCCGCCTTTAAAACGTGTCTCCAATCAATTTTCCGGCTTTCCAATCACGGAAAATCCCGTCGGAAGGCACTCGTGCCGCAGAAATGCATTCTCGACGTTTCATCTCTAGGAAGACGTGGCGACGTTTGGAGACTCGAAGACAAACCTGTTTTGCATAACGTCGCTGAGAAAACGGGAATCCATCAACGAGTTTAGATTGCATTAATTTGTTTGTCCGGAATAATTTGTGATTTATCAGACCTCTGCCTTTCGTCAATTGTGCAATTCGCGCTGGTTCAGTTCGGCTGTTGATTAATGCTCGGGCATCTGGTCAATACCGCCTCGGTTGTTACGGCGTTGAGTCGTAAACTTTTCATCGCTGGGGAATCAAACGGCGCAAGAAGTGATTGAAGTCGGTGATTTATTGGATCAATCTTGCGTGGAATTAATCGGGAGTGTTGAAAATCGAGCCAAACTGTTGAAACTAGTATAATCGAAATCATTTCAAGAATGATTTTAACTCAAATTACGACGTTTTTATCATCGTAAATCCTATCCGACGGTTCTTCATCCATTTGGTTGCGCTAGATACAGTCTGCGACGTCAAAAAAGAACGCCAGAGGTTGCAAGGTTGAAGAAAATCCGTCTTTTCATGGATCATCAAGCTTTGTATGCAGCCATCAATATTCTCGCAAAAAATCGATGATTATCCTTGCCTGATGACTTCAAAAGCGTCCCAAGTGGTTTGCGCATTGATTTTTTCACGATTTAATGCTTGATTAATGTTGGAAAGCCCCTGAAAGGTTGAGTCGGCGTTTAATTCCGTTTTTGGGCCTGACCACGGATTATGTAAAACAAATTTGCGTCTCACCGAAACATCGACCCTTAAAAAGGCCGGCAATTAGGCTCGTCTTCACCTGAAATTGCGAGTAAAAGCACAGCTTAGGCACAACTGAGTGTGATGAATAAACAAAGATGAATAATATAAAGCGGAATTTTCATTCCTAGTCGACGGTGCCGCACTTTAAATTCAAATTTTTATCTTATTTACTTTAATCTTCGCCCCAAACCCGCCACTTACAGCTCCAAATCGTCTTTGTTTTGCGTTCATTGTTCCCTACACCACTCGAATCTTGAGCTAAACGAAGTTAACAGGTCGCGATAATAAAAAACGTCAACATAAAGCTCTCAGAATGTGCGCCTTTTGTTGGTTCTGGGAAAAACATTATCGCAGCCATCAGTCACTGTCTTCGTGCTTGTTCAAGCTTAGATTCTGAGACATCACCGATAGTTATCATGAAAGCCAGTGAAAAGAAGAAAGTTTCCTTGCCGCTCAATTATTCATTTGACGGTCACCAAAAACGTTGAAATCGATAATCCAAAAATGAATTTTTAATGCCTCCAAAATGGGGAAGTCAACAAGCAACAACAATCAAGCTGGACAAAGAGACTTTCTCAGTTTCCTTGTAAGGTTCTCGCAAAGCGGAATGAACGTCTGGAATAATTGGAGCAATGTCATGCTTTTATTTAATCACCGAGTCATTGATTGAGCGAATCAAGTCTTGCCATAAACATTCGCAAATTAAACAGAAATTCCGTTTTAATTCAGTTTGTTCTTGTGCCCACGACTCGCATTGTCTCCTTTGTCAGTTAAATTAATAAAAAAAAGTGTACACGGAAGGCAGGACAATTGGGTGGCAAGGGTGCTGGAGCTGAAATTTCACTTAAACTCGACTATTTTAGGTGCAAATGCATCGAAAATTCACTCTCTCAGCCGCTGCCACTCTTCTGACACTCTTTCCATCATACGTCAATTGAAAAATTAAGTGCAAAATGAAAATTACGGAACCTTTCATCGGCAATTTTCATTTAAGCGTGTCAAAGCTGAGTGCATTGCGCTCGTGCAAGAAATTGATGAATCAACCGCAAAAAA
>JPYR01000077.1:138727-155262 GCA_000775305.1 Belgica antarctica | reverse complement strand
TTTGTTTTGCTTTTAATCACAAGCTCGCTTATGACATCGGCAAATAGATTTTTTAATTAAGCGCGGCCGCTGCATACAAAAACTTCGCACGAACAATGTGTCGTGAGAACGAAAAGCTACATAAAACGATAATTTATAGTCACGAGAAATAATTAGTGTCACAGTTTAATAAGGCGAGAAAGTGATTATTTGAATAATTTCTCCTTCGCTCGGCTTTGATTTATTTTTCGAGGCTAAGTCCGACATTCTTGACTGTATCGCGTTTGTAAAAACATTTCTCAGCATTTGTCAACCGATTGCTTGCTTTTTAAACGAATTTCATCAACTATCGGATTTCATGGGATTTCAACAATTAACAAACATCCATTCAAATGAATACCCAAACCCGTGTTTTTCGCTTGGTAATTCCGGAACATTGAAAGCTTTTGTTGCCAATGCATTGAGGTAGTTGGCATTGGTTAACAGTGTTCTGTTTGGTTGAGTCGGTGGAGTGTGCATCGATTTCGTCGCAAATTGATTTCAGCCAAATTTTGTTGGCAAAACTGCACTGCCATTCAAGAAGTTGACCGCACCACGGCTTCCATAAATGCACAAACATGACCGACAATCCGAAAGCGACGCATTAATCCAATTACCCCCGTTCTGTAGTTGATTAAATTTGTTTAACGCTGAATTCCTGCACAGAAATTTATCAGCTGTGGCGATGAGTCGGTTGGGAGTGAATGCGCTCCAACATAAACACTTACAATGCAAGCAATTCGTGATGTGAAAGCATAAAAACGCTTAGATAATGACGTCATAGCACGCACAGCCTAACACGCATTTAATTATTTCCGTTACAGTATTTTTTCATTTACGTTCACATTAACAAAGTATTATTGCGATAGTGGGAAGGGAAGTTGTGGGGCGACCAGAAGATTTATGATAGTCTGAGTTGTTCCAAGTAGTGTTCTTGATAATATAATGTTGCTAGAGTTTCAAGTTGTCTTAAATTTGCAAAACACAAAGACTTGACCATTCAAGCTAGCCACCCTAACAACAATCATAGCTTGTCAACTGTCGCAGCTTAGAAAACATTAATTAAAACACTAGGCAGTTGCTTGAAGATCATTAATTTCTATGAATTACTCTCATTTAAATTCATACGCCGAAGTTTTTCTCTTCAATTCACTTCGTGAAAAGAATTCTTCACTATTTGACATGCTTTCCCTCATTTCTGCTCAATAACTAAAACCTTTTTTTTCTATCGGGACATAAAGCGTACGAAAGAAGAATCTCAATAATCCGCGAAAGTAAAGCAATTGCAAATCAGAGCTCGAAGCCTCTGACCAGATTCCGCCATAAAACTTAATGTGTTTTTAAATGTTTCAGCGGGTGTAAAAGTTTGAAATCCGTTGAATTTGCTACTAAAAAGAAAAGTTGATGTGCTCTCCCGCGCCCGCAATGTGTTTCTACCGATGAAATTATTATAAATAACGATCTCGGCGAAGGCAGAGGGCCGTAAAATTGTATAACAGCCAGCCCGTCACTTTTCCCTTTGAGACGCGCTCAAGTAGACGTAGACGTCGAGCGATGGCACGGAAATGTTTTCATCACGAGCACTGCATCAAGATCTCTCGAGCCAAAACAACTTGAAGTCGTTCAACTTAAAAATTGCAATGAAAAACAAACAAACAATAAAAAAAACTTTCTCCAAACGCCTACTCGACGGAGCTTCGTTCAGTGCATGCGTCTAATTGTTGCCGTTGTTTGATGAATGGATGTGAAGCAGCGAGAAAAGCAGCGAAGCTTCATGACGACAACTCTGAATGCACATTTGTGCAAGGTTGTTTTTATCTCTGATTCTTAATTAGCGGAGTAAAAATATTTCCAAACGACAGAGATGAGAGATATGTAAATCGAAGCTTGCGTTGGTGTTGCGTGTGCCAGTAACGTACGATGCTGTACGATGGTTTGTTGAACTGAGTATCTAAAGAGTAAGAAGAAAGTTGAATAAGCTGTTGAAAACATCAAAATGACTGTGGCTTCTGGTTTTTTTAATCTCTTGAGTAAATAATAACCAAAAAAAATTAGTTTTTAACCTCAAAAATGAGTCTTTTATTTTGATTTAACCTCAAAAAATCTTAATTTAACCTCAAAACAACTTTTCATGTAATAGTGCATTACTCTACTGATAACCTCAAAACTTGGCAGATAACCTCAAAAATTTTCATCTTTACAAGACAGTTCCCATCAGTGACTTACACACCTATTGATTGCATGCCAATACTGCTTCGTACGTAATGCAACCCTTCGTAAGCACCGTAATTCTGAAAGTCTTTTAATCGAAATCTATTTTCTTGATTAATTATGTGCAATGCTAAAATAGTTTACCGTTCCATCTCTTCTCATGCCACTAATTCATTTGTTGTTACACAAATGTTTGAATGTCAAAGCGGAACATATTTGGCAAAGCTTTGAATCGAAACGAAATTGAAATTTGTAAACTTTTCGATTCGGAGAGCGGACTCAAAAAGAAATTAACCTTATGTCATAATGGTCGCCTACGTTTTCGCTAGAGTTCAGCTTGGAGTCAATTAAATGGCACTGCGTTAATTAAAACTTATAAGCAGGGATGTGGATTACAACTGCCGTGACGTCACTTCATTCATGTTTTCTACATTTTTTTGTAAACATGAATGAAGTGACGTCAAAATGACGTCACGGCAGTTGTAATCCACAGCCCTGCTTTTAAGTTCCGGTTAATCTATCTTCAACCTCCTTCTGAAATAACGGCTTAAACAAAAACAATCGGAAGACCCGAAAATTGAGTTTTGCATAATTTTCGCAATTTCGGACTTTGTAGGCCATGAATCAGCGCTTCGGCCTCGCGTTTCGCTCGTCTTCAACCGGTTCAAAATAACTGGCTCTGCATTTGTCTTATGAAAAATTTGGAGTTTTTGTTCTAAAACTGGCTGTTGGATATTTTGGCAATCAGAAGTGCCGGCTGCTGCGTTAGATAAGACTCGCGCTTGTCAGACGGCAGCAAACAGCGATAAAAAGAAAGTTGGCCACCCTGAGTTTTTTTATATTTCGCAATACAAAATATTCTGCTGTGACATTTGATGTGCGTCATGATTTTTTTGCTGCTGATTTCGCAAGAAAAACGAGATGAAAATGTAAAAAGCCATGCTGCGACGTAACTTGATATCTCCCCGCACTCTCATCTGGCGATTCACAACAGCTTCAAACCTTACAAACTTCTGTGATTGTTTAATCTACATTTGACATCGTTTGGTAACCTTTAATAACTGTTTTATTCTTCGCCTACATGACGACCTTCGTAAAACGGAAAAGTTGTTGTGTATTATGTTTCGAACGTGAACATAAGCTTCTCAAAAATGATTATTTGCTGCAGCCGAGCTTATGTGTGACTTACCAGCGTATCAGTTTATCATGGGAACTAACAAAAGCATGCGGAAAGTTTTCATTCCACTTAATCCCCCGCAAATAAATCCGTCTGTCATGTTGACACAGAAAAGCTTGTCATTTCTCGAGTCAGCAAGGAAGAAGGAATTTCGGTAGACACAACATTCTATTTTTATTGAGACATCTTTCGAACATTGCTTTTTGCCCAAGTGGGTTAAAGACCAACGGCAACAAAAAGAATGAAGCTAAAGTCATTTGACTAAATGATAATAAAAACTTGCTGATAAATAAAAGCAAATAAAAAAAAACACAACGATGAAACCCAAACCCGTTTATTTTTACCCAAAATCTTTTTTTTGCAAGCCAACCGCACCGGAGTCAAATATTTATGCTGTAATCAGCGCCATGGACATAACTCTGTCCAAATAGCAGTCGGGAAAGTTTAAATAACATAACCAGAAAGAAACTAGGGTGAAGGTTAGCTCAATGGGTGAATGTTATGACGTTATGTTGTTTTGTTTATGTTAATTGACTGATTGATTGCGTTTTATTACGCCCCAAGATTTTGCAATCATTAATGGGGAATTGTTTATGTTAAGGCTTACATTTTAATAATTTTGTTTGTATAGCCGAAAATTCATTAAAAAATTCTAATCTAGCTTGTTAAAACGTTTAAAACACCTTGGAACTAGCTACATTCGAAGCTAAACCCATATAATCCGCACCTTAGCCTAGAAAGTTTATTTGTAGATATCGAAAATGATTAAATTCCGTTATCGATGCAATACTCCGGAAAACATATGCGAAAGGGAAATAAATAAGCATGGCAAAAAAACATTCTGTCAGATGGTGCGAAACATGTAAATGCAAGCCTGGGTATTTTTATGCAATCAGAAACTATGACGAAAAACAAATTTTTCGCTTATGGAAAGCTTCGTACCAAGAAAGCTTTTTGACAGGCAATAAAGTATGGTAAGCAAAAGTTTATTGAAGTTCATGAATATGAAAAAGGGAAACTGAATTGAGTTGTAAGTCAATTTAATGTGAGCATTTGCGTGCTACGCTCGCGTTCGTATCTCTTTAGCGCGCTCAAGCAAACATTTCACCCTTTTCTTACTTTTAATAAAAATTTATCGAGCTGCTTGATACGTGAGAAGCAAAACCTGCTTGATTAAGTTGCGAAAGATTTCGAGGCACATGTTCCAAACTTTTGGGGAATCCTTGCGGGATGTCAATCGCTTTTTGCTCTGGCGGATGTTCGCATGTTTACAGTGTTCATATGGGAGTTGTGCATAATTTATGACTTGCTTTTTGTTAACAGCGCTCTGTCAGACACTTTTAACAGATCAGGTAAAGTTTTATGCTTCCGAATTTTTCGGGAACGGTTGTTTGGGGGTGGGGCAGTAGAATTTCAAGTTTTATGAGTTCCATGCCTTCCCTCGGGCACTCTGGGGTCGTTAAACAGTGATTCCAACATTATTTTGGTTGATTCTTGCAAATCAAAAAAGTTTTTAGTGATTTCAATGATTCATCTCTCTGAAAATTAGACTTTCAACAAAAAAAACGGCTACAAAACTGACGAACAACCCCTAATAACATTTATTATTTAAAGCGCAATGAAATACATAATGTAAAAGCCCCGTAAGAGCTTTCGGAAGATCTCACAACATAAACAGCAAATTTATGATCGTCTGGCAGATACGTTTCGTTCAAGTAAACAACCCAAAGTTCAACAACACAAAGAATCAGCAGTTTAATCGATAGATGAGTTGCCGTATTGGGAAACAAAAACCTCGACTGAAAAATTTCAGCAAGATTAAATCTTGTCGCAACATGGAATTAATTAGCTTTTCGAGTCGAAGCCGAAGAAAAGTTTCTCGAGCAGTTTTACGGCTTCTTTTCCGTTTAGCGTTGATTTGAATCAATAATCGTGGAAAAGGCCATTACCGGGTTAATGACATGTTATTTGCAACTTTGCGGGACAATTAAAGAGTAATTAAGTGAAGAATTACCCATTGTTGGTTTTGATTGTTCTTGGGCGGGGTGTTGGGAAGCTAGAGCCGACTCTTGGAAAGATTAATTGCGAAAGAAAAGAATTTTTAGCTTGAAATGATGCGAGTTGAAAACTTTTCTCTTTAAAGACTCGTCGCTCCGACCCTCCTGTCGAAGCCACTGCTGTTATTTAATGCCCGCTAAAAAGTTAATTATCGCGCGGCCTTGACGGTTGACATAAATAAATTAGATTAATCGGCTTCTCGTTTGTCAATGGGTTCCGCCGATTAAACTTCTCGAATCAATTTAATTCAATTTCTATTTCTCTCTCGTTCACAGCATGTTAGCTCAATTGACTGCTCAATGTTCAGCATAAAATTCAAACGTAAATAAGACGGAAAAAGCACTCAAAAAACATAATTGAGTCATCCCAGGAGTCCATTAAGGGAAGGAAGGCATCTCACGATGAGCTCAACACAACCGTCCATTGAGGCCGAAGGAACTTCGACCGTAACAGATGTCCAGAACAGTCACCGGAAGGGTCATCGGTGAGTTTCTTCTTGTCCTGGCACTTAATCGTGTCTATTTCTGCCCCAAATTGATGTAAACATGGCAAAGCGCTGACTCGAGCCCTCGTCAAATATTTGCCAATCGTTTGTCGTTACAAAAGTGTCTTCTTGCAGGCGACAAGAATCTCAGTACGAGATGACTGGACTGTACTCAGAAACACAAGACTACAGCAGCGCTGATTTGCCACAAGACACCGAGTCCGATTCATTGCCGAGCATGATTACTGTGACAGCGAACATCTTCGAGCCGGTGATAACGCAAAGCGTCACAGTGTCGACAACGTTGACAAATCCGGCGGTGACAACGACCTCCATCACATCGTCAGTTGCGCTAGATACAGTCATCAAGTGTCACAGCCGACAGCCGTCGTCGAGTCTGATGGATCGTGAGAAAACGCTCCACAATGACGACATGGACGACGAGGACTTAAAGAACTGCGGCATCCTGTCGTGCCGACCTGCAAAAATGCAGAAGTTAGCTAGAATTAAGGTTGGTCATGGTCACGACTGCACTCTGACTCACAAGTAACTTAAATTCCCTTTCACATTCTCCAGATTTTCGTTCTTCTTCTCTCCATGCTTGTGACATTACAGCAAGCCCTGAGCTCTGGTTACATAAATTCCGTCATCACGACCATCGAGAAGCGCTTCGACATTCCGTCGAGTCTGTCAGGGCTGATCGCGTCAAGCTATGAGATTGGCAACGTCATCACTGTTATCTTCGTCAGTTACTTGGGAAGTCGGCGTCACATCCCAGTTTGGATTGGAATCGGTAAGCACGTCGTTATCCTTGGTTTGGAATTGCGGGGACTCGGAGTGGGTTTTGACGGCTGAAAACGTGAAAATGTTTGAAAATTCTCGATTTTAAACGCTTCAAGCGTATGACCCTTCAAGGGTCTGCACATGGAAAATTCCGTGCGCTATTCAATCAACGAGGCAATCAATCATTCATGGAAAATCCACCGCGGTTTGCTGTTCAATAATGGAAAAAAAATTAAAATCTCGAATTGAAAAGCGCCAATTTCCAGCGATTTTTCTCGAAGATTTTTCGCTCCCCTCGACATACACGAAACATTTTCACATCTCGTAAAGCTCCCGAAAGCACCAAATTGTGTTCAATCGCTTGAACACATCGCTCCAAATAATCCCGCAACTGATTTCAATTAAGTTCTCAAAGCGTATAATGACAGAAGGAAATGAGAATCGCAGAAATTCTAATTCCGACTTGAAGGGAAATTGATTGCGAAGCTTTCCGTTTACACGTTCCGATGCGTCAGCAGATGAAAAGGCGAATTTTCGTCTGCTCCCAGCACTTATTTTGGAAGAGTGTCTATGCGGTGGGCGGAAAAGTAAACAAAGTTGTCAGAATTCGGTCGATTATTTGTTGTGCTAAGGCCGCTTTTGTTTAAGCAGCACTTCAAGGTGCTTGGAGCGGTAACTGCCTTTTTATAGCCTGTTGGATGGCGTCCAACGTGATTCAGATCCAAATGCCTTCATATTCTGACAAACGCCGACACTTTTAGGCTTTTAAGACCGAAAAATCGGTGCAAGAAGTTTCTTTGCTAAGGAAATCAAAGTTTTTTTTACTGGTTCAGTAGAAGTTTCTGGCCACTTTAGGTGTTATAGTCATTCTCAGACCTTCAGCGGTCAACAGAAGCACTTTCCAACCCACGGTACTGTATGCCACCAAGGCTCCCACCATCGATCCTGCCAGTTCTCCTTCAAAACTCGAACTTGGGCTGTCACTCAACGTCAGCCCGCCTCTGAAATTACCATACAATGTCGGGGTTCAACAACTTTTTCCATTGTTTAAGCACGGGAAAAATCGAAAGTAAACCGTTTAATGCAAGATTTATGTCTGCTATTTGTCTTTGTTTGGAATATCTCGTGTGTACAATCAATTTGACGATGAAATGTTCTCCGGTTGATCATTATCCATAATTCTGCTCGCTAACATGCATGACTCATAACTGAATTAAAGTCGAAATTTCGAATGTGTAAGCCGCGAAGTTACGGTTGCAATATGGATCGCAATTGAATCGTAATTTTTCCGTAGGTGCCTTAATTATGGGAATCGGTTCAACGCTTTTCTCCATACCGCACTTCATCGGCGAGCTCAACCCGGGAATAATGCTCGACAACAAGACCGACGACAATATTTGTCGCCTTGTATCGGTGCGCGAGCAAGACATGGGCCTAGGTCGGCTGGGTCACCATATCAGCAAATTATCAAATCCGGCCTTGGCAACGCATAACAACTTGAGGTAATCTCGCATCGTTATTCAAATGCACTCAGATAGTTTACGCTTAAAACTTTAAACGCTTCTCTCGCAGGGAAAATAATTGCCTCGAAAGTAAATCGTCGACTTTCGGACCAGTTTTGTTTTTCGTGCTGGCGCAACTGCTGCTGGGATGCGGTAAGTCACTAATTGAAAGCCGCAAATCACCAAACTTGTGCTCAAAATGTCTTCCTTGCTGCAGGTGGAAGTCCGTTGTTCACACTGGGGACGACATATGTCGATGATCATGTGAAGAAGGAGAGCTCGTCGATGTACATAGGTATAAATGCCTTTTATTCCGTGCACGAGCGGGCTTGAAACAAGAACCAGGAAAATATTTTTCCATTGTCCAAGCCTGCACAAGCCGCTGCCAACAACTTGATGGCCTTTTAATGATTGCATAACATTTCCACATTGCCAGGTTTCATGTACAGCATGGCGGCTTTCGGTCCCGTCTTGGGCTTCCTGCTCGGCGCTTATCTTCTCTCGTACCACATGGACTCGTTCTCGGGCAGCGTCATTAACATCGGTAGGCTTTGAAATTGCGTTTTAAAACTTTAAATAACAAAACTCATTTCAGATGCGACCGACAGGCGATGGGTGGGACTATGGTGGGGTGGTTTCCTGCTCTGCGGTCTCCTGTTAATCATCGTTGCCATTCCGTTCTTCTCGTTTCCCAAGGTGAGTTAATTAGAAATGAAATTGTAATTGCGATTCTACGGTCGTCCGTTTCACAGACCCTGACAAGTGAGAAGAAAAAAATCCGCTCTGCCGAGCAGTTCCGACAGCAAGTCTTAATTCCGTCCCAAAACTCAAGCAATAGCTTGCCGCGACAACCGCAGACGCAGAAACCGCAATCGTCAGCCAACAATCCCGACAACGCCAAGGACAGCGGTTATGGCAAAGACATTAAAGGTGAGAGCTCCGTTGGACTTGCTTTGTGATCTGATTTTAATGACTTTACGTGCGCAGACATTCCCTTATCCATGTACCGACTGATTACGAATCCGGTCTACATCGTGACGTGCCTGGGCGCATGCATGGAACTTATGATCGTCAGCGGTTTCGTGGTTTTCCTGCCAAAGTATCTTGAAACGCAATTCAGCCTTGGGAAAAGCCAAGCTAGCGTCTTCACCGGCTCCATTGCAATTCCAGGCGCGTGCATCGGAATTTTCCTCGGTGGCTGCTTCCTCAAGAGATTTCAGCTGAAGCCCAAAGGCGCCGTGCAATTCGTTCTTGTCTCGAACGTCGTTTGCCTTGCTTGCTATGCGCTTCTCTTCTTCCTCGGCTGTGACAACGTCAAAATGGCTGGCACCACAATTCCTTACTACAACAACACGCCCCAGAACCTGGAGCCGTTCCAAGTCAACCTTACCGCTGCCTGCAACTTCGGCTGTGAATGTCACATGATTGACGTTGAACCGGTATGCGGGAACAATGGTTTGACATACTTCAGTCCTTGCCACGCTGGGTGCACGTCGTCTTCGTCGTCAAACTACTCGAACTGTGCTTGCGTTCACCAGAACGTGACTCGAAAGCATGTGTACGAAGGTTCCAACGGTGCACAAGCACACGCACTGAACTCTGAGTTCCAAGAAGTGACTGTTATTCCAGTTGCCACGGCTGGGCCGTGTCACAAGCCTTGCCGAACAATATTCCCGTTCTTGATACTGTTGTTTTTCATGACTTTCATCGTGGCGTCCACTCAAATGCCGCTGCTGATGATTGTGCTTCGATCAGTGTCAGAAGAAGAGCGTTCGTTCGCTCTTGGCATGCAATTCGTCATCTTCAGGCTGTTTGGATACATCCCTGCACCGATTTTGTTCGGGAATCTGATCGACTCATCATGTCTGCTGTGGAAGTCGTCGTGCGGTGAAGCTGGCGGCCGGTGTTTGATCTATGACATCGAGAAGTTCCGATTCAAATACATCGGACTGTGCACTTGTATCAAAGTCGTCGCGCTTTCCATCTTCATGGTTGACTGGTGGCTGGTTCGCAGCCGCAAGCACTTGGACAAACTCGACCCGCTGTCTTTGAACGACATTGGCTCAGTTCTGAGTTTAGACAAGCTTTTCGATGAGAAAGACAATCAATCGGGTGCTGGTGATGGCTCAACAGTAGATTGCGAAGGCGACTTCAACCGGAGGGTGCTTGTGAACGCGATGCACTTAAGAAATGATCCAAAGTCGCTTCAAGTTCAACTTGAGTACAAGTAAGTAAACCAAAGTTGTTAAGTTTTTGTTCAAGTTTAAACAAAATTACGTCTTAATTAGCAGGCCTGAAGAGAAAACGCTGCGATCACCACATCAGAAGCACGCCCGCAGCAGTTCATGCGATGTGAAGATCACTCGAAGCAACTCAAACAACTCCGACGTGGACAACCGCTTGAAGAAGCTCAAAATGACCCACACACGGACAAGCTCCAGAGACTACGAGTTTCTCAACAATCAGTTTAACGCGGCGAACAATCAAAACGCCCAGAACAACATTCGCTATATCGTAAATCACTTGAAGAAGCCGATGACGAACTTGAACAGCAACTATAATCTCAATCGGAACTTTAAGGATCGCAGACGCCACATGCGCAACTATTCGTACGGCCAGGAGTTCTCGTTTTTGCCCAACAATGCAATTATCCGGCTGGACAACGACCTAGCAAACAACTTCCTTCTCAGCACCAGTGGGCAGAACAGCAAACACGTCTCGAGGAAGAATTCTTATGACCCGACAAACACTGTAGATATTAATTTACTGGCGAAAAAGCTCAACAATCAAAAGATCAGCAATGATTTGTTGCTGAACGAAGAAGAGTTTGACGAAGAAGCGATCGCCGTTGCGGTCAAGTCGGCGATCGTGGCTGAAGTCATCGCCGAAGAAGACACGGTGCTGAGACATCGACGCACGAACTCAAAAGACTTGCACCAGCAGACGGTGCCGGAAGCCGCAAATCAGCCTGATGACCTCATCAAGATTGACAGCGAGAACGCAACAAATCCGTTATGAACGCTGACAAATATCAGATGTTAGCCAAAATAATTTTATAAAAGTTTGGAAAATGTTTAAATGTGATGAAAATTTTGGATCCTCAAATGAACCATTTTAAGAAAAGCTCCGACGTCAATTTTAAAGCCAGGGAGAGCTTTGTTGTAGATATGAAGGTTTTTGGCAATTATTCTGGTACTTCCAATGACTGGAGTTGATTTTGTACTAGATTCAAGAGCTTTGAATGTGAAAATGCTTGAAGCTCGATTTGAAGCTCTTCAATAAATGCAAATCTAGTACTTCGATCCTTTCATGAACCTTCAAATCTACTTCAAACCCGTCTTTGCTAATCCAGATCAAGAAACAAGAATTTCAATGTAAAATCTCCCAATAAGATAAAAACTAGGTTAAACCGTGCTGTGAATGAAATTTGCTAAGTTCGGCGTGGGTGCTAGTTTTATAAGCGAGAAGAAGATGCGACCCATCACGGCTGGACAAACATTGTCCTTCAAACCCTTCATTTCGGACCTTCAATTACCCTGACAATGTTTTCCCGCACATTTTGAAGAAATTCCATTAATGAAGAGAGCATATTTTTATAAAGAAAGAAAAATTGACATGCATTGCAACTGTGTAGTTCCTAGAATGACCCGCAGAAAAGCTGAGATAAATTTCAAGCGCAGTACTTAGGAAAGTTATTTTTTGTTTTCAGTTCAATGAAGTTTTATGACGAATTTAATGAAAGCAAAAAGTAAATATTACAAATACACGAGTGCAATTGATTGACCCAATGCCTAGACTAGCCGTTAATTATTTCACAAAATCTCAAACGATATGATTCTCTATGTCAGGGGTGACTTAACGATAGACTGTCTGAAATTTAATATTTTCAAGCTAATAACATGATGTACTAGATCTTGAAGTATTAAAATGTTTTACTTCAGCAAAGCAGAAACATCTGTCAAAGTGTAAGTACTAGAAGATTTTCAACTTAAAAGTTCTAGCAAAACAATTACTTATTGACTAAACTTTTTCTTCTGAACGCATTAGTCGAACAAAATCTAGTACACCATTCGATAAAATACTCGTCTGTTTCTAAAGTCATCCCTGTCCCATCAATTGGAGTCTCTGACAATTCTTTCCGCATGAAGAAAATGTTGTTAATTGAAGCCACTTTTCCCTTCGTCTAAGAAAATTCCTTTGTCTGACTTTTTAGCGACGTTTGATGAATAGTTTTAGGTAGTGAATGATTTTTGCGCTGTGCAAAACGAGAACATATTTACATTAGAGCTGCAAAAATATATTTTTCTGTTGGCGAATTCTTTCTCATCCTCGAAAAGCAATAAATTATCTAAAGTTATTAGAATTACTGAAAGAAAGGAAAAGTCTTTAGAGAGAAAAAGAATCTAGATTATTAATTGAACTTTATTTTAAGTACTTACTGTGTTAGACTTTTAGAATTTTACTTCTGATTGAATCTTAAATACAATGCAAAAAGTGCAATGAAGTTTAAAAAAGAAATGTTTTGTCGTTGTTTTATTGTAAGCTCGTTGCAGGAGATTTTCGTTTAAGCTTTGGGTATAAAGCTTTCAATTTTAAGAACATTTTGATAACACTTTGAAGCTTTAAAGTTTAACTAAATCTTATAAAAGCTTTCTTTTATCCTTTACTGCAAGCTTTTAATCAAAAACTCCTTAAAATAAAGCTTTTCAGGTTCTTCACCACATACTTTTACTTCAGAATTGTCTTTATTCTCATTTACCAGATACAAAAATCCTTTTTCATAACACAACTGCCTCTATTAATCAGCAACAACGTCTTCAGTTTCGTCTTCAGCCGTTTCCTTGGCGACTGCTGTTTCGTTCGGGTGGACTTTTTTCATGTGAATTCTCAGTGAGTCACGCTTAGCGTAGCTTTTGTCACACAACTCGCAGTGGAACTCTTTTATGCCGGAATGAACATGCATATGTTGCTTTAAATTTAACTTTTCAAAAAATGCCTTGCCACAAACCTAAGAAAATAGACTTTTAGTCGTTTTTTAACGAGTTAACCTCTTTACTTACAACACAGGCGTGATTACGCTTCTTACGGTGATGTTGCATGTGATTGTTGTACGATTTCTTGTTCGGACATTCTTTTGCACATATTTCACAAAGCTCGGGAACGTCGACGGCTTCCTTTGCGTGGTTCTTCATGTGTGCGACCAGATCCAAGTGCGATGGCATCACTTCGGAGCATTTGTTGCACCGGTAAACGCAGTTTTTTCTGATGACGCGGTTGTGAGTAGACTCGAGATGTCTGTCGAGGTCGAAAGATCTCGTGAACTCTTTTCCGCACTGATCACACACAACTCTGGCCTCTTCTTTGTGAGTTGCCATGTGTTTTGTCAATTGCAGACGTGTGACGAAAGATTTACCGCAAACAGTGCACTGGAAACTGTCCGTGAAGCATTCTTTGGTCTTCATGTGAGTAGAAAGTTCTTCAATGTTTGGGAATGAGTTCTTGCACTTTGCGCAAGTAAATTTTATCGGCGAATTGACGTAGATCTCTTTCGCGCTTGGACGGTAATCGAAAGTTGGTCGTTTTTTCTTGACTGCCACTGGCGTGTAGTCGACGTCTGAGCCTGCGTTGTTTGCTGGACGTTTGAGCTTAGCAGAGGAAGTGTTTGTTTTGTAATTTTTGAGCGGCTCATCGTCAGAGTCGCTGTAAGTGGCAGCCGGTGTGTAGTCCTCGTCAGAGTCGGTGTCCAATGAAATATATTCCTTCACCTTAGGCAAGGTTGATTTTAGCGGTTGGAATGGAGCAGCTCGGAGTGGAAACGCTTGAGCGACTTCATTCTCGCAAGTCGGATCTAGTGGCCAGTTGAAGTCGTTGTCAGGTTCCATCGGCCACGAGAAACTGTCGTCCGAGTCTTCGTTGTGGAAGCGATCAAGTTTTTCGTTGACTTTCTTAATTTTAATGTCCCCAATTCGCTTCATTTTGTTCAGAGCGTCTTGAGTAGTTGACATTCCCGACTGTTCCACCAGCGACTGCACTGGTCGCACCGAGATTTTTCCTCGCAAGCTGATATTCTTCTGAGACTGCTGAATTTTTTTAATGAAGTCGACGGAGATCTTTGCCTTTCCGTAGCACAACTGGCAAACAGAAGCTGACAGCAAACTGTGATCGGAGAGCGACTAAAACGGAAAATTTAATAAAAATTTCGATTTTGAGTTTACAACTGTCAAACTAACCAGATTCGGCACAAAATTCAAGAAATTGACGATCACATCGTCGTTGACCGAGTTCGTAAGACGCGTGTCTGCTAAACAGCACAACCTGCAGACAGGCGAAGACATTTTAATCTTTTATTTCTACTTTTAATCGGAGAGCTTAGTTTTGTAAACAAACGCCGCTAAGTTTAGCAGAAGATTTTTGGTCGCTATGTTTTAGCACTTGGTTGTTTACGTTTTGCTGTCGCAACAAGTTTCATCGAATTTTGTTGAATCGAATCATGTCAGAAATAGAGATCGTCAAACTGGAGTCGTTAGACGTTGATGAGCTAGAAAGACTTCCAACCTGACGACGATGACGATGACTCCGATAACAAGCCATGCGGATCTTCGGCCAAACGTTCTCGTTTCACAAACAAAATTTTCGCAGCATGATCAACAATATTTCGAGACCGGTCCCAATGAGCTGATCATTGACCCGCCAGTCAAATCTACTTGCGGAAAATGCAGAAGTTCTTACTCAAGCCTGCCAGAGTTGAAAGCACACGGAAAATGCTGCAAAGTAGAGTTTAAGTGTGAAAACTGTGGGAAAGTGAGTATAAATCAGTACAAGCTCAAACTTCACAGAGCAATCCACGAAGTAAAGGTCAAAATCATGTGCGATCAATTTGGAAACAAGTTCAATAATTTGCACGATCTCAACGCTCACATTTAAGCTAGTCACCGGTGCATCATCAGGACAGACTGCGTTTTTCGGTGCAGCCAGTGTTCAGACGTCTTCAGCTCTCATCAGGACTTGCTGACGCATTTGAAAGACCAGAACGTCTCAGGTTCAAGACTTTGTAAAATCTGCGAACGTCTGGACGTAAGAACTGAAAATATCGGTCGGTCGCTTACAAAAATTATTTTCGTTTTCTTAGGTTTGCGGCAAAGGCTTTTCCAAATAGCTCAGTTGAGGGTTCACATGCATATTCACACCGGCATCAAGGAATTTTCTTGCGGTCATTGCAGCAATGTTTACACAAGCAACAGCCACAAACGAAAGCACATGACAAAAGTACACCCGCGAGAAAGTGATGTTCGACAAGCACTTGTTCGAGTCTTCAACAGCAACAAGTGAAGAACCGAAACGATGAATATCAATAAACGACTTTTTTGTAACAAAGCTTCAAAGCTTTCAAATGATAGCAAAGCTTTAACGGTCTTTCTTTGAAATTGAATTCAAATTTTTTATTTAGCAGATCTTTCGGTGGTCACTCTGTACTTTTAGCACTACGTTTGCTTACGATTTAAAGTCGCAAGAAGTTTAATAACATTTTGTTGAATCGAATCATGTCAGAAACAGGTATCATCAAACTGGAGTTGATAGACGTTGATGAGCTGGATTGCCTTGAACAGAGCTACGAAGAACCAGCTACCGAAGACCAAGACTATTTACAGGTACGCGGTTTTTCAATAATTCAAATCGAATTTAAAACAAAATTTTCGCAGCATGAAGAGCACGAAGCCGATGTTGAGTTCATCACTAACCAGAATGGTTCGCTAAAGCTATACTCTTCGTTTTATGGATTCCACAAGAGTGGAAAAAGAGGTGACTTGACGATGTGGCGCTGTGAATTTAAAGATTCTTTAAAGTGCCAAGCATCAGCTTCAACATTCAAAGATATCAACGGTAAACACACTGCTCGTCGTGTCGGCATTAACCACAACCACCCGGCAGATCCTGACCGGAAAGCGAAGTTTGTCGCCAGGTAAAAAAATAAATTTCTGCAGTTTTGGTGATTAATCGAGCTGATTTGTTTAGAACTGCAATGAAACAAGAGTTGCTGAAGAACCCGTCACTCTCAAACAAGGAACTTGCACAAGCTGTTCTAGAAAAAAACAAGACGCTCGGTGACTACTTTGGAACAAGCGAGCAGCTTCTTGGCGTGATGAAACGGATTACACGCAAGACGATGAACACTAACTCCAAGAAACCGAAGCCTAGAACGACTTCTGAGCAAACAGGTTATTTTGAAATTGTCCATGCCATTGAGATGAAAGAGCCAGATGGTGACAGCTGCAGGTTGTGCTGTCTAGCCGACACGCGTCTT
>JPYR01000077.1:105772-132160 GCA_000775305.1 Belgica antarctica | reverse complement strand
TTGTGTGGCGATTAAATTCACGTCCTCAAAAATTATAAAGCAATGCGACGAAAATAAAATTAAAAAACATTCAGTATGACATTCATTGAATTTCATTCATTTTTTGGCCAGGGATGACTTTTGGAGTGGATTGTGGAGTTGATGGAGCTGCTGGTAGTACTAGATCTTGTGATTTAATAACTTCAATCAACGCTTTAGTACGGGAACAATCTAATACGATGTTTTTAAGCTACACTTGTACTTGATTGTTAGTTTAACATTTGGCACTAACATAATCTAGTACTTCAGTTTTAGTGACGTTTGATTCAGCATCCGAAGTGTAGTACTGAAATAACATGTGCTTTCAAAACGTACTAGATTCCAAACATTTCTCCATGAAAAAAGCTTTCTGAAAGCTTTTCGTTCTTGCAAAACCTTTGCGATCGACCACAAAAGTCATCCCTGAATTTGGCGGTTAATTTACTGGGCAAGATCAATTTAAATTAGTTTTAAACACATTTTTCTCTTCTTCATTTCTTATTAAAATCATTGGAGCCGCAAAAAGTAATGGGCCATGTCTGACGACGATGGATTATGCAGTGATGATATTAAGCCTGTGAATGAATGCGAAAATTATTAATTTGGTCGAAAGTCGTTTATTCAGGGCACTGACCAGAACCACCGCCATTGCCATTAGTGTAAGAGCCTCCGTTGAGCTGGTAGTTGTCGCTCGAGCATGGTGACATTCTTGACCCGTAACCACCCAAGTTGATCGGGTCATAAGAATAGATCGAGCTCAGCGGCGCTAGCGACGAGGGCGGAGTGACTGAAGCGTGAACCGGCGGCACGTCCAAAGCAGTGTTGTGCGGCGACGATGACGTTGATGAGTACGTGTGGTGATTCTGAAGCGCTGATAAGCTGGGATGAGAAACCTGGTGCAGAGACTGCAGCGACGGCGATGGAATATTTAGTCGTGACATGTGACACTGATATGTTGACGGTGCCATATCATCGGTTCTTTGATGATACTGTGATTGTTGATGCGGATGTTGCTCGTATTTGTGCTGTTGATGCTGCTGCTGCAATCCCAGTGGATTGGCTGATAAACTTGCCATTGAACTGATAGAAGCGTGCGAGAACGGCATTGAACTGTGAAAAGGTAGATCGAATTGAAAGGCTTGAAGCAGAAACGAGAGTCAACCGAGACAAACCTGTACGAATCCGATATAGACATTTGCGGCGTGTACATTGGACTCATTGTGCTGCAAAAGCCGTGATTGAAGTTGAATCTCGGCGGCGAAAGTGACGGGGCAGACGAGGTCGGTGTAATCAAGCTTGACGGATGATGATTGCCATTTAACAGCGGATTGTGCATGTCACCGATGAGTCCGGCGTTGTGAGCGTCCGCCATGCCACCGCCAATGTGGGAGTTGTGAAGCATGTTATTCATGCTCGATGACCCGTTCGTGATATTTGCTTTGGGATTTGTTTCTGTGGACGAATTTGTGTCATTGGCACAGCTGATGTCGTTGTTATTGACATTCAGCGTGTTGTTGTTGTTGCTCGGTGTCGATAACCGTTGGGTACGCAGTTTTTCTTCGCGTCGCCATTTTGCTCTGGGGGTGGAAAGCGAGTTTAAAATTATCACCGTTTTTCGCTTGGGGATTAGTAATGCGAACCTTCTGTTGGAGAACCAGACTTGAATCCTTGCTTCGGGTAATCCGATTTTCACAGCCAAACGCTCTCTGGCGAAAACACTGAATCGGGAGAAAGGATTTGTTAGAAATTTAGTGACTTCATTAGGAGATGCCATCTTGAACAAGAGTGAAAGAAAATAGTTTTTAATTGTTTTTTTTTCTTTGGGAAAGCAGATTTTAAAATCTTTTTTATGAGAAAACCTAATAAAACAATTGAAATTTCATAGATTCAGTTGCCACACTTCCGAAGGCTAACTTTTGTCAAAAAAATGGCAAACTTATGTCCTTGAAATGCTTAAAATTTCAACATCAATCTCAAACCCAAGTTCATGATAAGTTTTGCAGGTGATTCAAGTTCAAATCATTCAAACTTGCAACATTCAATAAGAGCGAAGCACCTCGGCTTGTTCACGATGACATGACTCTACAAAAGTGCCTGAGTTTAACTCCATATAAAAACTTACTCTGGATAATGTGTCCGTTCGAATTCCTTCTCCAAGCTGTCGATTTGATCGTTCGAGAATGAAGTGCGATTGCGTTGCAGTTTCCTTTTAAGTCTCAATCTGGCCTGATCATCGTCCGTGTCAATGGTTGAGTCCGTGTTGGAATTTTCGCCTTCGCCACCGGAAATATTTCCATCCGATTGGGTTTCTGGTTGGTTTTCGTTTTCATGGGGATTAAAGAAAACATTTTTCTCTGTTACAAACTCAATTAATTCAGTTCCGGGGTTTTAGATAAAGTTTAACACAAATCACCCCCGAAAAGGTATGAAATGGATGATTACGCCGTAAATTGCTTGAAAGAAAGTCGAGGGCAGTTTAAATACTGAAGGGTTGAAGGATGCACGAAAGTTGCTCTGACGAAGGGGTTTTCATCGACATCAGCTTGCCAACCTACTCTCGCAGCAATCCCAAAATCAGTTAACGAACAAAATGTTCGCCCTTCATGTGCCATTGTTCGAAAGCAACTCCGGCGCTTGTACAACAATAGGGAGGAGCGTATAAATGTAAACTTTCTCGTATCGTTCCCATACACACGACCACCAGGACATGAGAGAATAATTCCATTATGTACTTGATAAATCAGACCCTGCTACGGTTTTATGTACACACAGACGAGCTGGGGGAACGAAAACAAGGCAACAACAAAGGACTCTGAATGCATTTTACAATCATTCAGGCAGAAACTCGTGATAAGGTAAAAATTATTATTATTTTTAATAACATTTTTTCCTCCAAGCATAAATGCCATTTGTTAAAGTAAAAGCGCTTCATTGTTGTTTAAAAACAGCAGCAGGGCTTGGCTCCATTTTCCAGAAATTTTCAATTAATTCACGTTTGCTTTGAAACGAGAAAAGCGACCACAAAGGGTTTTTGTTAATTATTTTTGTTGGAACTATTTGTGTTCTGGCTTTTTGAGGTATTTTATATATTAAATCCAGTTTTTTAGGTATTTTGATTAAATTTTTAAAATTTAATAACAGTTTTGAAATCCAGGATGATTTAAAAACGCAAACACTTCAATTTGAAATTATAGAAGAAGTTGAAAATTTGTTTCCTTTTAAAAGCCGAAAATTGTGAGGTTAAACTGGAAAAGTCCAAGATTTCAATGCATCCATAATGCATTCAACTCTTTAAAACCTAAAAAACATCATAAGAAATAGAAGAAATTGAAGTTTTACTCAACAATTATTAAAACTAGTAAGTTCCACTGTTAATTCCAAAACTAACCTCAAAAAACCTTGCAAACTCCATTTCCATCTAAAATCAATTCACTCGAAACGAAAATTTCCCTTAAAAAATATTGAAATATGGTCGCGACTATGGGCCGGTAACAGTTTTGCTGTTCAGCGAGTTGGAAACGCATAGAATCGGAGTCTGGATGGATAACACCCTGAAAATTTTCCGAAAGATTTGCATCACGTGTCGGGCCTTAACGGACATTTGTTGTTAGTCATCCTCGCTAACTTTGCTTTTCAACAATTATGTTTCGCACAAAATTTTATGCTCTCATGAATTTATTAAATCGACAACCGTTTGCCGGATTTTATGTAGCGTGCCTGCCAACTTGACTCCTTTCTTGTCAGTGTTATAGTTTTCGTCGGATTAAAGCACCATTTGTTACACTTAATTAAAACATAATCAAAGATTTCATTGAATCGAATTTAATTGACTTGAATGAACGAGCTGTTAAGAGTTTACAGGCAGCGATGCAGCACAACGAGTGACCTTGTAACCGATATGATTGAGATCTTTACAATCCGAGTTTTCAATCGACTTAATCTTGAGTGGCGGAAAATTTAAGAGTCACGGTGAAGTTTGAGAATTGTTTTAGATTGAAAAGTCAGTTTTAAATCAATGTTGATGATGAAATTAGTTGTTGAAGCGCGGAGAATCAATAAAAATGTTTGTTTAACCTCTAAATTACTCAAAAAACTTTCATTTTTAATTTATTATTCAAGTCTTTAATTTTTTCTGTAGCAAATATGGTCAATAATCTTGCAAATCAAATTTTCCGTCGGTTTTTTCCGCAACTGTTGAGTGCAGGTTCTTCAAACTACTTAAATCTTCTGAAATCCAGTTAGTTTTCCTAGAAACCACCCTTTTACGTCCGTCGGCAAACTTTCAACCTTCTGAACCGTGATTTGACGCGAGAAATTATTACTTGAAGCCACTTCCACACTGCAAAACAACCTCTTATGAATGATTTCATCTTGCAGATGACTTTTCTCGCAAAAAGATGGAAAAGTCAGTTTTTTATGTTGCCATGTCACTTCCATGAGTTTTTCCATCATGTTTTGCTGCTGAAGCGAGCTCAGGCAAATTACGGCCTTTGAATCTCTCAGCCTTCTCCGGTTCAACATTAATTTTATTGTTTGTGATGGCTCTGCCCGTTCGCTGCATCACATTTTGATCTTTTCATGCTCGTTCATCTTTCACTTTTTGATGGCTTTTATGTTGCTGATTTTTTAATTTAATTTCTCTCTCGTTTTTCGAACAACTTTTTTAATTCCGCGAGTGGAAAATTGAAATTGTTGCTGCTGATGTGTCTTTGGGGATGAAGCAATGTATCTGGATTTGTGTGCTGCAGACATGAAACGACAAACAACGTCACCGCAAAAATGAAACAGTTTCGGTTTGAGAGATGCGTGCCGTATCCTGGGGGTGTTTGCGTTAATCATTAGTTGGTTGCTGGCTTTGGGAGAGATGACTTGTTAGTTGAAGGGGCGGATGTTGTTTGTCTAAGATATTATAGGGTTAAGGGTGTGTGTCTAGGGTAGGTCATGAGTTGGATTGAGCTGATTATATTGTTTTTGAGGTTATTCTCATGCTAATTTCGAGGTTACGATTTTAATGCTAATTTCGAGGTTATTTCCATAGCTTTTCGAGGTTATGTTAAAAGATTTTGTAGATTATATCCGTTGAATCGACGCCAAAGTTCATAAACTCTTAAAACTTTGTTGATTTAACCTCAGAACAACCCCAAATGCTTACACAATCAAATTCCCAACTTATCACAGCTTCTTTAACTCAATTTCATGGAATCAATTTTGGTTTTCTTATAAAAACTTCTGGAATCACATTTAACAGAAGAAAAAAGTCTTTAAACGGCTGACAATAGGACATTCTTCATTGTTCACATAGAGTGAAGGAAAAGTTCGTCCTTTGAACTCATTGTTCGACATTTCTTTGTCGTCTTATTGTGTGCCACTGTGATTCAAACCATCATTGCTGTTTTTTATATTTTTAAAACACATCGAGAGTCAAACAATTATTGGCAGATTCTTTTTTGTGCCGTCGTGCGAGACTTTTTTTCCTTCGTCAATTAAAGAAATGTGAATTATTCCGTCTTTTAGAACAAAAGAACGCGCCTTGACTGCAATGAGAAATCAGAATTGACGTGAAATACACGGATTGAGAGTTGCAGCAAATCTTTGAGCTAATTAATACGACGACATGCTGGGGAATCTACAGAAGTCAAACATTTTTCGATATCTCGAAATTGCAAGGAGAAATAACAGAGCATAAAGGAGTCGCGCAGCTTGGCGTCCTTGCCCGATTTCGATTTCTTGATAAAGCGAAAACTTTTCTTATTGTTTCATCCCTCCCCAGTCTTGTTTGTGCGTTCCATTGTTCGGCGTATGGGAGACATTTTCATCTCAGCCGTTCGATTTGTTTGAGAAAAAAAGTAATTAAGCGTAAATAATGGCACCGGATTGATGGAAAACCCGTTCTCATAGTCTTGACTTTTCTGTTTACACGAAGCAAATTGTTTTGATCCGAAAATCATTTCAATAACAGCAAGCCAGCAACGAACGATAGGGAACGTCGTCAAAGGGAAGGCGATTGATTTTCTTGTGAGAAAATTTATTGAACCAGCATTCTTGCGATGGAACGTCTTGAGAAGCGAATTTCTTTGATGTCAGAGAATGCTTCGGAAGTTCTGACGATCGAGAAGATATGCAAAAGAAATTTTCGGAATTTTTAATTTTGTTCTATCGCTGGGGATGATGAGAATGGGATTGATTTGAATTTATTACTGGTGGGTAGATCATCAGAAGCATTTGTTGCCACTTAGGATTTGTGCAGATTTAAAATGCGAGTAGAGAGTGTTGAATCTTAACTAAAATTTAAACAAGAAACTGAGTTCGAATCTCGGTTGATAAATGTGTCTCAAATGTTGTTTTCTTTAATTAAATTTAAAAGTAAAATTTTTTCAACGTTAGTTCTAGTGTTGAACGAGAAAAAACAATCAAATTTTGCTGTGCAACTTTGAGAACAAAATTTCTTTCAAAAATCTTTCATTTTAAACACAAAAAATCATTACGCAACGTTTAAAATCCGTTTCCAAGCGGCTTAAAAAAAATGTTTCTATCAAACTCTCCGACTGGAAATCCAATTAAATTATTCAAATCAATTAATTTTCGTTTCGAGTCATTTCCATTCCAAAATGGGATTTATCGATGAGAAGTAAATTTATTAATTTTCAAATTTCGCAATTTTCGAGGGGATAATTTAAATTTTATACTTTAATCTCATCGAGAGTGGATCCACTCATGCGGCCATTCAGCCGAGAACGGTCGTAATTTCATGTTGTGCACACATCTCGATGACAATCGTCCGTAAAAGAGCATTTTCCGCTACACCCGAGAACAATTAACTCGCTACCGAACGGATTTTCAAGCTCCATGTCACTTTTGCAGTCTTTTTGCCGCTGTTTCGTTGCAAAAACAATGCCCTCGAACGCACGACATGTGGTAAATGAGAATTTTGATGTTTGCCAGAAAACAAAGCAGCAGCAAAAAGACTCTGAGATGCTGCGCTGTGACGGAGGTGATTACGATGATTAAAGGCTTTGACATTAACTCACCTTTTTTGGATGTTTTCACCAAGTCTTCATTGATTGATGACGCTTTGCAGGAGTTGGGACTGAGCGACGAGTACTCCTTGATCGGCGTGGTCGATTGCGGCGACATTATGCCAGTCGTGAGCGGGTTAGTTGCTGCGTCATTAGCCGTGACGTTGACGCCATCTTGATGATGGGAGTTTGATAGATGCGGATACCAAGTTGGGCTGCGCGGGGGCCAACATGACTCGCGGATCGTCTGATGCCGATGATTATTGTTCAGTAAGCGTAGTTTATCATAAATCGAGTCATTGACGAGGGTGGTCGGCTGATAGCTGCTGATTGATGTGTTGTTCGAGTGGCTGGGCGTCGGATGCGTCTGTTGCTGTTCTTTTTGTGCGGCCAGGTTCCGGAGAACTCGGTTTATTGAAGACACCTATGAATGAATCATACAATTATCGTCAATTGATGGGTGTTGATGGAACAACAAAGGTTCACGGTTGCAATACAAGTGTGTGCTTCAAGAGTCCTTAATTGTTTACGGTAATTTAATATTTTTCTTCTCTCGCCGGCTCGCTGTGCTGCGTTCCGTCCCCAAACGACAAATTATGCTTTCAATTACGATTTTACATGCCCATTGAGTCGACTGAGAAGTACTTTAGATTATTATTTCTTTATGCTTCATTTATAGAGCAAACAGTGAGTTTTTGTGTAAGGGATGAAGTCACCCTTGCTTGTCGACGTGTCTCGATGTTGGAGAATGCCAGTGACGACAATAGTGAGAAACATTTTCCGGCGAAGAACAAGCAAACAAAAGGCGAGCAACAACATTTCGCCTTTTATGCTCGTTCCTTGGGTATGAACAAGAATCAGTTCAACTCGGAGAATTATTACGGCGCGTCATAATTACTTGAAGAGTTGTGTGAATGATATGTTTAATAATAATATCGCATTACACTTGATGATATTAATGCCATTTCACTCGGGCTGGCTGGTTGTTGTGATTCGAGTGAATAATCAAAAGACGATTTAAGCCTGTTTCGTTCTTATTTCTTGGAAGGCGTGTTCCAAAGGATTATTTTTATCACGGCTGCTTTCTAAGGAACATGTGGCGCTTCTTACGAGTTGTGCTTTCAAGCTTGTAATTAGACGTTTGATTACTTTTCTTCTAATTTTCCGCGCTTGTGATCGCGTAGGAAAGTGATACAGTGAATTTAGAGTATTGTGGGACTTGTGTGTCTTCATTGTAGCTTAAATTAGATTGTTTTGATTATTTTTCTTATGCTATGATGTACTAACTATCGACCCGAAGAACGCAAGTTTCTTGAGAAATCATTTATCAGTTTAGAACCGAATATCTGTATGTGGTAACCATGTCAGCTAACGACAAGTTTTAATCAAGAAACTTTTTAATTAAAAATGCTGAATCGTAAGTCAAAGAAGTTCACAAGAATTTTAAAATGAATTTAACATCAAATCTCAAGTTTCAAAGTCGTTAAAAGTTTCTCCAATCGTTTTCCAAAAAATTTCTTTCACTGACTTGTGCCAGAAGGTTCCATCAACATCGCCTTTTCCGAACCAACAAAAAACTGTTCTCATATCAACAACGAACATTAACAACTCTGATGACAACAAGGAACAGAAAAAGCATAAACTATGAAAATATATTTTAAATAAATGAAACATCTCCCTACTCGTTGACGTTCCTTTGCCTTCGCTCTGTATGGAAAAAGTCATTGGAGTGTTAATAATTTTTCCGCAACTTTAACTTCACAAAAGACTTTAATCGCTATGAAAACGGGATGGAGTAAGAGAGCAAGCTGGAAAATATTTTCTCCGTTCGGTAGTGCAATGTGTTGTTTTGTGAGTTACCAGGTGGCAAAGGCAAAAAAACCTTGTTTAGAAGGCAGACAAACGCGACAACCCTAAAAAATCGTTATTCTTTTAAAAAATATAAATTCTCGCTGTAAAATTTATCGATTACGTATCTTTCAAAGTTTCCAGATACAACGAGGGTTGGTTGGTTGATGCTGTGGCACTTAAAAATTTATCGCTATTAGACATTCGACTTGAAAAGTTTACCAAAGTTTTGATACTTTGTAAAGTTTTGAAGAAGATTATTGCAGAAGTTTCTGATATTTTAGAAATTCCAATCAATGTTGGGATTTATTTTGTAAAACAACAACGTTTGATATGCATAGAATTTAATCAAACCAAACTGAGTTAGATGAAAACAAGATGTAAGACTCAAAGTCTAAACGTTTGCTGCCACAATCTCTGCCCAATAATAATCAAAATCCCGCTTTTAAATATGTATGTCAAAAATCGCAACTCAAAAGTGTAAAAAACATTTCGTTTATTTTTAAACATGATAAGAAATTGGCGTTGTGAACTTTGCTAGCAGATTGTGTGGGAATTTTACGGGATTTGTCAGTAGTCACAAAGATCTTGAGTGCGGAAGAGCTAAACAATTTTTTTAATCAGTTATTTCTTTTAAACTGAACTCTGATAAAAGTTTGCTTGTCATCAACAATGAGGTGAAAATAAAAAGTTTCCTGCGCACTTGATCTGCATTAAACTTACTTAAATTTTCAGAAGTTTCTCGTTCTTCACTGTTGTCGTCATTACTTTCACAGCTGCATCTCAAGCGAGAGAAGATGAAATCAAGTGTGAGAGTTACGAGAAATGTTTTGAGGCTTCGAACTGTTGCATCATGACTGAAAGCACCGAAATCAAATCAACTGATGTTATAATCTTGAAACGTGACAGCGGAGTTGGCGGAATAGATTTTAGTGAAAACAAAAATATTTTTTATCTGCCAGTTCTTGTTCACGAAAAGTTCCCGAATCTGGTTGTTTATCATGCCTATCACTGTTCAATCAGGGGAGTCTCGAAGAAAAACTTCGAAAAGTTAAGCCGCCTGGAAGATTTGAACTTGAACAGCAATCAAATCGAGAAAATTCGATACGACACGTTCGAAGATCTGCTGGCGCTACGGCAACTTCACATCAGTGAGTGCTTTGTTTTACACTTTGAATGATTTAACAAGCAATTATTTCAACAGGCAGCAATAAGATCAAGCAAATCAACGGAATTGCAATTGAAAAGTTGACAGTTTTAGATCGAATTGACTTGCGTAAGAATAAGTGCATCGATAAATGGTTCAGCGCTGAAGGAAACTTGCATAAATTTAACGAAATTGCCGCGAAGAAAATTAGTGATTATTGCTATTTTGATGAACCCGAACCAGAAAGTTTGCAGGCTTGGAAAGCTAAAACAAGTGGCAGTGGTGTTTTAAAAAGTGAAAGTTTATGGAAGTTTGTTGTCGCGAAATTGCTTCTAATTGGTGTTTTTATTAATTTTTTATTCAAATGTTGACAGTTTTCATACTGTGCAGTTTTGAATTTGAAGACATTTCTATTTTTCAAAGCAAATTTGTTAGAATTTAATAAAGATTTTGTTGAAATATTTTGTTTGAAATTATTTCATAACCTCAAAATAACTTTTCATTTGAATTCCTTAAAAAAAATTTCTTCAACTTTTCAATTTCATGAAAATTCTTTTGGCAACACTGAAATTGAGATATTAAACATCCAAGGGGATCCACCATTGTTGGAAAAGGAAACGACGATTCTCGAACGAAAAATCTTCTTTCCTGCGCATGAGTTTTCCTGCCCATTTTTGCGGGGGCCATATCACCATAATAAATACATATAAAACTTGTTGAGAGAAAAGCAGCTCTCGATAGTCGTTGCACTCGGTAATAATGAAATTTCATGGGTATTTTGCCATCAGCCCAGCTTGACCCTTTTATTTGCTGATGCAAGCGGTTTCGTGATGGAATTGTTAGAAGTTTCAAGGCCTTTGAAATTGAAATTATGATCAATCCATTTGCTTCAAATGAAACACGTCGACGGACCCAACACATGTGTCAGTCACGTGCTGACAGTTTTTTCCGCACTTCCAGCTTAAGAACCTTCACTGCTTTGTTCTAAAACTGTTCATAAAAATCTGTCGAAAAGCTGATTTTTTACAACTCGGTCCACCATGTAAAAATGCCACTTTGTTGAGCCAGGCCTAGGAATTATTTTTTCGGCTCAATGATTTCTCACAATGAAATCGAATCATGTCTTTGCTGAATGGAAAATATTAAATGTAGCATTGGTTGGACTTCAGTTTTTTGACCCCGATTCTCTCAAAACGACTGTGATGTCTGTTTAACGATTTTTTAATTAAAGATTAAATAGTTGTGATAACGTGCAAAGATGAATTCATTACAGTCGCTGGTGGAGAGATGTGTGAAGTGAGATTATCGGTTGGTCGGAATCGAATGTCAGACAAATCAAATTACAAGTTCAGTGACAGATAATATGGTGACGGGCCGGGATGGAGAGAATGTGGGTGGTCACGCAGAAAGCAAAATCAATGATGGCGCTCTCGGTTCATTCAAGAAAACGACCTAGAAGATAAACGGCAAGTAGAAGAAGGAAAAAGTCCCACACTAAGCAGATTAAAGAAGAAAAACAAGAAAATTAATCACGCACCGATGGTCACAAATGGAATCTTAAAACCCTTTTAACCATTTTCTCCTTTAAGATTTTGCGATTCTTTCCGAAGCAGAAATCGATGACCTTTTTTCACTCTCTTCTAGGCAAGGCCTGATACCGTTGCTGATAAAATATGATCCCATTAAAATAGTCATTTGAATTTCCTGCACACTCGGCACCCTAGCACAATCGCCCGACTTAAATGTGATTTTAATAATGTTCTTGAAATGGGTGAGTGTGGAAGTGATGTCGATCAAAATAAAAAGAATATTTTTATTGAAATCAGCAACTTAAAGCTGATAAATGATTCTAACCTCAAAATAAGTCGAAAATTTGAAATTTCCAGCCGTGAACTCTCTTTTCCATTATTCAACATCACTTTCAACCACCCCCGTCGTTCAAAATTGAAAATAACTGTAACTATCTTGATCGTTCGCCGATATGGATCTTTAATAAAAAGCTTTTCTGTAATATTTCCGACTCCTTATTGTGCTGGCTGTTTTGATAGGTTTGTTACCACCACGTCACTTCACGGAGATGACGACTGTCATTCGTCACATGCATCATGTGTCAGGATGTGCCGAGATATCAATCGCTACTTCAATATGCTGCCTTTTATGAGATTTTCGGGAAGGTTGCCAGATAGCAGCTTCCCTCGTGGCAGACGCGCAAGGTACCTGACGACTCAGATTTCCCTTTTTATTTCGAGCATCAATCGAGAAAGGGAAAAAAATCGTAAGAGTCTTATTGAGTTATTAAAAAATAATAATTTGTTTTTAATGTTCTCCGCTTTTGAGATCGTTTGTGTATGATATTAGAAAATTATGATTTAAACTTTTGTGAAACATTTTAATCTGATTATGGATGCCTGATGTGAAATGAAGACTCATAATCGTTTACAATCTTAATTGGAATTTTGCCACTTGAAGAACATTTTATACGCAATTTTGCCTTCCTTTGAGTAATGCGCTGGAAGATTTTCTTTGATAGGAAGACAAACTAGGTTCTAAAAATATTTTCCGATTGCTTTCAACTCTTTTGATGATGATTTTGCAGTGTTTTTAAAAAGAAAATGTTTCTTATCATGTTGCTGTTTGATCTTTTTATGAAAATTCAAAAACATCTTATACAGAAGCCAGGGAACTGAATAGTTAAAAGAAAATAACCTAAAATTTCTTGTTCAGCAAATTTTAGAAAGTTTCATTCAAAGCTGTGTCCACTTTGAAGTATAAAACCTAAGACTATGAAAAACTTGTGTCCAGGCTTGCTTCCATCAGTCGGCATTGAACAAACAAATCAAAAACACATTCAAATCACAAATATTTACTTTACAGCTTAAACTTTCCCACAAAACTCTCTCCCTAAACGGTCTGAAACACAGTCGACCTTCTTCAAAGACACGAAATAACAAGACAAATGATGTATCGAAAGAAAAATTAGTTGTAACATTGCTAATAACATCTCTAAAGAGTGATTAAACTTCCACCAAGCATCAACCACTCGACCCCTTAACGAAGTGTTTGCTATTTTTATTTGATAAATTCTCGGCAACAAAGGAAGCTTAATAGCCGTGACAGAGGGTGGCAAAGCATTGCAGAAGGGAGGGTGACAATATCTTTAACAAGAATGCTGCTTCATTGCCATTTACATTTCTCCTTTCGATATCATTAAATAACGGTTTCGGTCAGGAATGTTAACAATCACTGCGACACTTTATGATAATATTGTGTGAAAAATACAATAAATAAAATTAAATGCACTAAAAGCGGAACTAGAAAGTTGCTGTAAAGTGTATCGGAGAAGCCATTGAAAGGAAGACGATAGCAAAATGGTAATAAAGTCTGGCATAAATTTTCGCAGACAGAAAGCGTCAAATAAATGGCCAAAGGACATTCCCGCTTCTTCTTCTCTGTGGCAAATTATCATAATGCTGCACATGATTACAGCAAAAGTGGCGAAAATAGAAGCACAGCCAAAAGAAACTCGATATGATAATTCCGAACAAGAAAATCGAAGATGTTAGGGTGCATAAATTACCTTAAAATCAACATACAATTTTCGTTCGTCACACTCCATTTTTTCATGTAATTTACTTTCACACTTTAAGCAGTGATTCTCGATGGAACGAAATCAATGTTGAGATTCTACTTTATGTTTGAAGAAGGTTCGTTCCATCATAGCGACTTGGTATTAAATCTTATGGGAGTTGTCTAAAGGCTTCTTAAAGCTTTCCGGTTAAAAAGACAACTTCCACCACTTCAATAAAGCGATAAAATGTTATCTGTCACGTTTTCTGATTTGAATACTAAGTTATGTATGAGTTTAGGGTGACCAAGTGATTGTCAAAACTCTAAGGCAGTTGTCAGACACATTTTAAAGCATTTCAACTGTCATAAGAAAATTCTTAAATTTGACAAAATTCAAAAACCTGCCAATAACATAGTAACCCTTATCAAACACATTTTAAAATTCAGTCGTAGCTCGGTCGCTTTAAAATTTCACATTTTTTCCAAGCCATTTGACTAAAATGCTTAATGTGATCAGCGCAGTTTACAGAGAGCAGTAAGAATTGAACCCATTTATGAAATATTTACAACACAAATTGTGTGATGAATAATTTAATTATTTTTTGTTTTCTGAATAAATTAAGCAAAAATCTTTCATCGTGTGTTCGCATCACAGCCGAGAATTGTTTTACCGAAAACGAAACCGTTTGATGCGATTTGTGGCCATTTCGAAGCGTAAACATTTTCGAGTGAAGGATTCTTTTAGGTCGCTTACACTCTAGTGAACAAACACACACGTGTATTTTCCGTCTAATTACATCAGTTCAAATGGTTTTTGCGAAGCAGGTCTTCAAAGTTCAAAGACTTGAGCAAATTTGTTTGTTGTTCTCATTATAAAATACAAAATTTACTTACAGATGGAATATTATCATTAGTGCACACGCCTTCTTGTAACAACCGGTCCCGAATCTCCCATGCGAATATTGACGGACATTCCCGCTTGTAGTCGGAGATTTTATTTACAACTTCTTGCGTTGCAACTCTTGGCTTGGATCCACCAATTGCCCGCGGTCTAATGCTGCCTGTTTCGTAGTATCTGTTGAGGTATGAAGTGTTAAATATGGTTTGTAATTAGGTATTGATCAATACCCTCTAAAATTATCAAGCCTACATGGATCGTTTGGACGGAAAATTTATTTTCAAAGCTTAAACAGTAATAAACAACTTTTTGATACTTTTAGAAGTCTTGACTTTTTTAAGACGGTATTGACTATTTAAAACTCATATCAACTACTTACCTTCCCAGTATTTTAGATACACATCCATTGGAAACTTGCAAAATCCTCGAAATATCACATGGCCGGGCTCCGGAGTGCGCCAGCTCAACAATCTTCTGTCTTGTAGAGTCAGGCAAGGGACGGCCGCCTACAAAGACACCACCTAATTGATTCACTCCGCTGTGACCTTCATTGTTTTTACAAGTTTTTTTATAGGTAATTGGGATTTTGTTTGTGTAATTGTGCGACAGACGGCAAATGTTTTGTTTGATTTCAAAGTTTTTCAGATTTTTGATTTGATTTAACAAAAATATGAAAATAAACAAAAAAGAAAATACAGAAAAGTTAATTTTTCAGTTTTTTTTGTTGTGAAAATTTTGATTTTGCTTAATTGAATCTTTTTAAAGGGGAAGTGGACAAGGCTGATCTTCTTTCGCTCAAAACTAGGCCTACCAGGTGATTCTCAGATTCAATTAAAGTGGCCAATCGATTGGGGTGGTCAATGTACGTGCTATGACTTCGAAACAAGCAATATTAAGCAGTGTAGAATTTAATTACGTCATATTTCGTACTAAACAGCCATTTAATTGCAAAACTGGTAGACCTAGCAAGAATTCGCAAGTCAATGTCGCAACTGATCATTTGAAATTATTTTCATCGGACAAAGACTTGAGATTTCAATTTCCTTTTCATGCTCTTGGCTTGAGCGAAAGAAAAAGCCGTTCAAATCATAAGTTTAATGTAGTTTTGAGGGATTTTAAAAATCGATAAATAGAAAGGCAGCCTTGAGATGAGAAGCTGAGTCAATGAAGGATGAAGATTAGCGAAGAAGAAAGAAAGTTTTTGTCTGTCTTGGAATGATGGGGGGGCGGATTGGGGGGAAGCCTTGGTAGGATTCAATCTGGACAGATGAAATTTCTCCCGATCTATGAACTCGTTTTCAGTCCTCGTTCTCTCCACTCTCTTCTTCAATCTCATTTCAAGCGCAACAATTTGATAAAGAAATGTATTTTATTCCAACATGTTCATTATCGAAGCGTTAACAGATCTATGTGGACATTTTAGAACAACGCCACTCTCGATTAAGCGGTTGATTGGATTCCTGTATGGCATATTACACACACGTTGGTTTTTGTTTTACTCTTTGTTATCTCTTCGTCATCACACGATACATTTTACTTTTACGAGAATTATAATATCTCAAAGCGGCGAACCGATGGAGTTATGAAAAAAATCATTTTTTCAGGGCGATCTCGAGTAAGACGCATTAGAGTATTCAAATTACATGACATTTTTCGGTGATAGCGAAGAGTTTTGATGAATTTTCAAACAAGGATGAGTTGTTCGACTTATTTTGTTATATCTCGATTACTTATAAGGTCGAGTGATCGACCAGACCACCCAGATCATGTTAATGTACCTGGGAAAGTTGACAGAGACATGCAGTTTGTTGGATTGAAAGACAGCAGTAGTTCTTCAATTGTTGAATGATTGCATCGTAAAATTGCAGCATTTCCTTAAAAAATTATTCAACTGCAAGAATTTTATAGGATTTGAACTTCCAAATTCAAACTCACAAGTCTTTCAACTGATCTTCCGAAACTTCCCGACCTTATTTTCCCATTGATCATGCAATTATGCTTCGTAAATCCCTTGTCCAAACAGCATGCGAGTGAGATTTTAAAGTGTTTTCATCGGCACAGCAAAAGTATTCACATCGGGGAAGACGCAAACAATTAATAGTCACCCGAACAATTGGACTTCTTTTGTGATTTCAACATCTCGACGAAAATTGCAGGAAAAAATTACCCAAAAATTTTACGGCAATAAATTCCATCGATAAAAGAAAGAAGGAAAAAATGTGCTGATGGATTGGGAAGAAAGAAGAATTAAAGGAAGAAATTCTTTAATGGTGTCTGCAATTTAAAAGCCAGCACCCTGACGTGTCAGTAACAAAGGCCGACTTACTGAAAATCCATTTCTCGCAAAAATATTTTCAGCATTGAAAAAAGTTAAACGTCTTAATAATTCGCATTGAAAACATTTTCGACAATTGAATATTCGTTCTTCATCGATTTTTGCATTTTCTCGATGCTTTTTTCCGTCTACCCGTCTACTGAAGCAAACTCGATATCGTGAAGCGCCGATTTTGCATACGAGCTTAATGGGTGGCAGCATATTTGAAGTAACTTAATCCATTTAATCACCCGTCCTTTGAATGAAACGTTCTCTGTTTCGTTCTCGTTCATATTATGCTAGTGTGTCGAGCTAGCTTGTCATTTTGGTGGTCTGTCTCGTCTGATTTTCTCTGGTCAATCAAGCGAAAAAATTCTCTTACATCATCTTTATGTCACATTCAATTGAAGTTTACGAGAATGTGTATTCGCCTTTCAGTGGAAAACCTGAACGTTTGCTATTGAATTTGTTTCTGTTTACTCTTAAAGCGTGCTGACTGACTTTGTCGAGTGTCATTCTGCATAATTGCAATGTTGATTGATGCAGTTATTCATTCGGAGTTGAAGTCGCAGTTGTTAAATTGCTCTAGATCAAAGGTTTCATGTTGGTTTTAAATTGTAAGTTTGTAGTTTGAAGAATGTGTAAGCATGCATGAATATTCATCATTTAAAGCATAGGACTCGAACTTGTACCTTCACAAACTTTTAAAGAATTTCTTTTTTTATTATCATTGTTTGCTAATTAGTTAGTTTTAACTTGATGGCTGAACAAGAACTGCATTCATCAATCAACTTTAAAAAGACAACAACTTTCTACCAAACCTTGCTTATTTCTCGAAAACTTCATCAAAACTTCGATATTTTTTCATCGTTCTTTTAAGAACTCTTTTTTGTTGTCAGAAATATTGAATTTCATGGCATTCCTTTGAATAAGAAAACACGATCGACCTCTCAGGATATTTTTTGACTCTTTTATTTGTCATAAAAAACTTTTGCTGGTCTTGTTTTTTATATCGAACGTCATAAATTGATACTTTGGGAGACCTTGATACATTTTCAATATCCTTTTCACTTTCTGAGTTCTAAGAAAATATTTTTTCTCCGTGCAACCAGTCTGCCCTTAATTTGTACCGTCTTTGTGCTGGTCTAACAGTCGCATTTGTTTACCTTCGGAGATTATTCAAATCAACGGCAATAGCTGAGACCATTATTAATCCATTATTACATCAATAATCGTGGTAAAGTCCTTACAAAGCCTGGCGGGAAGGGGAGGGTGAAAAACGATAGAAGCAAGTCATTACATGCCAGTTTGTTGAACTAACAGCAAAATAATTGTTACATCGGAATGGACCGCATACTGATTCTCGACATTCTTATCCCAGCTACCTTTTCTTACATCGATCCGGGGGTAAATCTAGATCGGAACTTTGCCGTTCTGTGTGAAAATATTTCGGAACCAGCAGTCAATACACGCCGTAATTCTAATTGATGGTGGTTTTGCATGCCAGAAAATATTCCGGAATTTCCCGCACAACTTTTCCCTAAATTGCAATTTGCATCGGCCACATACGAGTCCTCATATTCAATTTCCGTTGACTTTTGTTTTGTTCGAAATCATTTACGTTTTGCTGTTTAGCTTCCTATTGCAATTATTTGATTATTTTCTTCCATTCAACGTACGTTCGCCTTTTAATAAATTTATTGATGTGGAAAAACTTTTCTGAACAAATGTTTTTATTCATAAATTTCAGCAACTTTTCTCTCCGTTTATTTACTTTGTCGATCGATGTTTGATTTCTTTTTCGGATTTATTCATTTGAAAGATGTTATTTGTTGGTAATTAACGTATTTTGAATTCATGATTCAGGTTTTCGGCGCCGCGGACGTCGACACAATTATTGAAACGCTTGCAGAGAAGCAGAAACTGTAAGATTTTAATGAATGACTGTTTGGAATTGGTTGTTGGATAGACGTGAAGAATAATTGATTAAGCAGAGAAGAAAAAATTCAATTTTATCGGGAATAGTTGACAGTTGTAAAACAAATCAACTCAACCACCACTTTGAGGATTATCAATTAAGGTAAATCACAAAATTTCTGTTGAATCCAGTCACGATATCAGTCGAGAAGATTGGTGGATTTTGAACCCTGAACTTTTCATCGATTTTTTATTGCTTTTAAAATTTTGATTTGACATTCAATATTGAAGTGGCTGTTTTTGATTATTGTTAAAACTACTATATTATTAAAAATTCATAGTTAAATTAAGTTTTGGAACGATGCTTAAGTTTCTGTTTTCGTTTACTACAATTTTTCTTCAAAATCCACTCTTTATCGCACCAATTCAGCTTCATCCCTTACAAATTGCTGCAATGCTGATCAATTTTTTATTCCTTTTCATCATTCAAGAAAAATCTTTTAAACGCTTCCATTGTGCAACAAAGATCTTTGTAGGCCAGTAAAGATGTTTCGTTTTCTATTGATCCTCAAGTTGACCATAAAATATGTTGAAAGATTTGTTCGCATGCTGTGCCTAAGGACATTGTTGCAGAGATTTATTTATTTTATTATCCGCATTAAATTCTTCTCCGACGGCGTAAATCTTCATGAAAAAACTTTCCCTTGTCGCTGTTGTTGCTGCTGTCTTGCCGAATATTTTCCCAAGCACTAACGAAATTAAGGCGAAGGAAATTGGAGTTTTCCGGTGTAAGTGCTGAATTAATTGAGCCGGAGAAAGGCGAGAAAAGTTTTCCCCAAATATGCGGAATAATCCAAACAAACTCCTGAAGTTTTCGGCAGAGTTGCCTTTGTCACACTTAAAGCGGCATAAAATGGGATCAACAATGAAAGGATGATTTATGGTTTTTAAACACTTTGAAAACGAAACATGAAATTACACACAAAAGTCCCTCTCGATGTGAATGAGCTGCCGAATCGAGAAGAGATTTTTAACTTCTTTATTAGCTTTCGGCTTTCAATGAAAAATGCGATGACAACGATTTGTTCTCGTGTATGTTTTTCGAGTATTTAAAGTGCGTGTAATAGACTCGATACATCCCATTCAACAGCCAATTGTGCATTCTTCCTTTGTTCGAAGGCTTCGATAATTTATGTTTTGCTTCTCCGCCAGACAATGAGTCGACAGAAAAGTCAGGAGAGTCAACTGATGAGAGTGGAGATCGGGAGTTGCCAGAAACATTTCTATTTGTTTTGTGTTTTGGCTTGAAATCACCTGGCCGTAGTTATGCTGGGTGTTGAAAAGGCCCTTGGCATCTTTTAACAAGGCACACCAATTGGTCTTGTTAGAAGCTGGGACTTAGTTTGATGGTTTTGTAAATAATTTTTAAATTTAAAGGTTGCTTGTGCAATTTTAAGCCTTTAGTAGACCATAATACAGCATGTATAGATATTACGATCAATCCTAGTCAAGAATTACTTAAACTTTCTGTTACACTTATTATTTTAATAAGAACATGAATCAATCCCAGTCACAAACAAATCCAATTGGCATCCCTGTGTTAACATCTCTTAACAGTTCTTTTCTGGGTTGAACAACTTGGACATTGAATTTCATTGATGGAACATGTTTTATTTGGGGACAAGATCAAAAGACGGCGCAAAATGAACTGTTTATGGAATAAAATATTACCTCTACCTTTATGAGTCATCCCGACGAAGCATGAAACGAAAAGTTATTTTTGCAAGATTAGAATTTGATGATTTAAGGTAGAGGTAACTGTGCCATCGCATTAAAATTATTATTTTTGTTTAATCAGAAGTCGTTTTTACCTTTATGCGGCATATCGTCCAGTGATATTCTATCCATCATCATGGTGGATGACCAGGGAGTCACGGCAGCCCCCATGGCGGATGTGTTTTGTAACGCGAAAATCTTGACGATTTTATTCGCGACTGCTTCTCAAAATATTTTCTCTTCAAGTCGAGGCCAAAAAAACCTCTCGAATTGATAATTTTCACTAAAACTCCGAGTTCAGTTACTTCATTGACAGTTGCTTAACTTCATTGCCTTGCACTTTTCTCTTTTTTTATTGCATTTAACGTATCACACACTTTGCAGCCCGCTTCTGTTGAGATCGAATGGAAAAGAAATAAATTTCTTGGCTTCAACGTCGCGAGCGATCTTGTGCAATGTAATTTCTCTTGACGCTTTTATGTTCGTTCTGCACATCAGCGCTTTATCGCAAATTAAACATGAATCATAAAACAAATGGTTCTCAGCTTGCTGGGGCGCACAGATTCTTTCAATCCATTAACTTCCATCATATTTTTGCAGTTTATTACTGGAAATATAATAAATAATCGACACTTTATTATCGTCAGCCGCCCAGCGAACGTTTTTTCGTTGTGAAAAATCGCGTGCCGTGAATGGTGGCAAGCGATATGTTTATTCAACCACCCCTCATGAATAAACATTTGCGCTTTTGTGGGCGAAAAATCGTCGCCAGAAAAGTTTTCCTGCGGTTAACTTGGCAAGCACCGAAACGGCTTTCCGAACCGAGGCCAATCAGAATTTGCATCTCGCGAAATTACATTGCACAATTTGGTTCACCAGCGTCACTTACAGTTCGTTTCACTGTTTGCACGTATTACACAAAACTTAAATTAACTAATTTCAGACTAATGTTTGTCGCCGAGAGTTCCGCTTTAGTCCGTGAGTGTTGCGATCAAGACTAAATCATTATTCAAATTGAATGTATTTTATCACAAAAATAAGCCTGAACCGAACTGAGAGGTGTATCCTTATGCATGTATGCTTTACACATGTGTAAGACGACGTCGACGATGATGATGTATGACTTTGTTGTTCACTCAATACACATTACACCAAATAGTCTTCACTTTATCCAGAAATTAACATGCGACACTGTCGAGTATCAGGACAACATTGCAAATGCTTCCTTTCCGTCCGAGACGTTGAAGAACCGACTGCAATATGACTCGAATCAAGAAACTCTGCTTCTCTTCATTAATGTTCTACAATTGGTGGCATTAAGCACGCATAAGTATCGCTTACGTGGCCACGCCTACCGACCAATCGACGATGCTTTCAGTGCTGCACACATTTACTCCGCTTATGTACAGCAGTCTTGTTGGATTTTTCATGCTTTTCATTTACTGTAAACTCGCTTTTCTGTTGTGTTTCTGCAGTTCTGTTTGTTTTAGTAATTTTTGTCCGTTGCAAACTATTTTTCAATAACAGCTTTGGCAATGTTTTTTGCCCTTTCGGCAACATTTTTTCATGCTTTTTGAGCTTTAAAAATGTTGAGAATTTAAATCGCGATTAAAGCTTTGTTGTTCGCACAGCGAGAACTGTTTTTATGATAATTTTTCTTTGTCTCGCTTATCGCTTGTGCACATCCTTCACACTGCTTGCGAAATATTCGTGTGAAGTCGAGGAAGCAAAATTTCTTATTTATCATATTTTCGTTACCATTGAAAAGACGGAAAACGTTCAGCGTGTCTTGTTGATGATAAAAGGCACACGTCTTTGTGCGTAGGACGAACGGAGAAATTCATTTTATTGTTTGTGCTTTTCTTAAATGGAAAATAACTCAGAAAAGTAATTTTGGAGATGAAAATTGAGAAAATGTGGAAAATGTTGTAATGCGATTTTGGGAATTAAATTTCTTAAATTGATTAGAGGTTTAATGAATTTCTGTTTAGAAAAGAATATGTTTCTGCAAGGCAGTGTGGCAAAAAGCAAGGCAGTGTGGGGTTGACTGATGGGTGACTGAAAGGGAGATTGAGAAAATGAAAAAATATCGAAAAATTGTTTATGAAAGAATCTTAATATGTTGGTTGTGCAAAATAGATCATGTGAAATGTTGAGAAATAGATTACGACTCTTAGTAGAAACTGTTAAACTCCGGGACTACCAGGACGGTAACTTTATCGACTTGTAGAAAGGTTATTAAAGCGTAATACAACAGCATTGATGCAGCATGCATTAAGCGCATTATGATTGAACATTTTAGAGCCGAAAAATGAAACAATCAATCGATAAAACCAAATCATAGCTGCTGCAGAAGTCTCACAATCTCAAAATAATAAGAAGTTGCAACATTATTGCAAAGTAAATCGACAACATGAGTTGCAGCATAACAGCAACATAAATGACAGCATAAACATAAAACTTTTAACGTCTCTGAAAAATTCAAATTCAAGTCAAGTTTAATTTCACTCTCCATCTCAACTTGCTTCTCCACTTGAATCGTATATTTTAAAAGGAAATATTTCAGATCTTGGAAATTGCACAAATAATCGCTAAAACAACCTGTGAAAAACATGAAATCTACCTTCATCTCAAGATAAGCCAATACACAACCGCGTGAAGCATACAAAAAGTGAAAATCAAGGTGAGCCAGTGGCTAAAGCGTGGAATCTGATGTTTGTTTTGATTTTGAGAAGTTTTCGTATCGATTTTTCGCACAAAAAGATCGCACAACTACTGCAGCGCATTGAATATCAATGTGTTGTCAGAGTTCACGGGGTTAAAAATTAAACGATGATTTGTTTTCTCCACCCGCGAGTGCATGACGATTGACCTTATCATTGTCCCTCGTTCCAGTTTTTCAATGTCGTCGTCGCTCAGACTTTGTGGAGTTTTGGCCAAGCGAACAGTCGCAAGCCAGTCTTCTCACGCTCAACTGCTGGTGCCAGTTGCACTCAAGCTCAAACACGTAGCCAGCACTCAATTCAGCCATGTCCAAGTACGCGAGCACAAGAACTTTGGACATAAGCACCACCCAGTTCCGATGGCCTCGAGAATCTTTCATTACTTGATCGGTTTCGGGCTGGTAATCTGTTCGTTAAACTGGAAGATGTGAGTAAATTGAGTAAAAAGTTGATTCATGACATTGATGACGAATTTATTTTAGGCTTCTCGGCTACGAAGAACACGAACAGATCGGATCGATGCCCAGAGTCGATGCCGATGCAAAATTCAAGCCAGACAACGAAAAAACCGGCAAACCAGAGAGCAAAGAAGAGCTCAAACACTCCACCGACGAGGAAAGCTCTGACACCGAGGACGAAGAAGGTGATGACGACGATAAGAAGCCGCGTGTGAAGGAAAAAGTCGGATTCAGAGACCGCAAGGTAATCAAATCTTTTAGTTAACTCGAGCCGTGGAACCGCAATTGAGCAGTATCAGCGAAGTCTTTGAATAAAACCCGGGAAAGCACCGAAGTTCTCCGCAGTGTTTAATTTTTTTTTATAATTTTCTCCTTCACTACGCAAGATCATCGATTATGAGAACCGACTGAGAGCGTTTAGCACGCCCGATAAGATTTTTAGGTATTTCGCGACGGTCAAAATCGCACACATGGATTCCACGACCGTTTACATGACCCCCGACGACTTCCTTCGTGCCATTACTCCCGGGTTGGGGCCAGCGCCGAATGGTAATCACCCGTTTCTTGCTCGATTCTTAAGAAAACTAACTTCCTGGTACTGTAAATTCGATCTCCCGTCGGTTCCAAGTGTTTTTAGCGCGTCGATAGTCGAAGTTTACTTGCAATCCCTTAATCTTTCTCCCAATTTGAACACGCTTTCACGGTAGATTATTGAGTATGAGAACCGCATTCGTCAGTACTCGACTCCGGACAAGGTGTTCCGCTATTTCGCGACGATCCACGTGCCGCATCACCACGGCGACAACTACGAACCGTTCATGACGCCTTTGGACTTCCTGACCTCGATGACGCCCGGAGTGAAACAGCCTGAGGGTAGATTTAGATGATTTCCTGTGGTCAGTTCGGAAAACGGCGACTGCTTGACCACAATGAGTGCTGGTTGCAAGCTTTGCTGCTTTCTGGAAGTTTATTCGTTGTTTTTGAAGCTTCGCCGTTTCTCTTCTCAGTTTCTGCACTGCATTTTCTATTCTTTGCAAGTTATTCTAAGAATTTTTATATAAATCTTTTGTTATTGGCGTTTTGTCGCTTAGAGACAAGAGCATAGACGTCAATAGTTCGTTTTAATTCTTATGGAATCTGTTGCACAACATTTTATTATTGTTTACTAACATATTTGATGTCAATGTATTTGAAATTATTGAAGACTTCATTGACACGACTGGGTTGGGATTGCTTTGGAGAGTGATTTGAGATGATTTTAGGAGACTGGGGATGTGCATAAGTGATGTAGGAGTGTTGAGACAGTTTAAACGTTTAAAAAGTTCTTAGTTTTAACGACACGTAGTTCGTTTAGATTTGTACTTATCAATGTGGAAGCTTAATAAGCTTTAATGAAGTTGTGAAAAAAAATAATAGTAGTGGTCAGGTATTAAACAGAAAGTTTGAAAAACTCTGTGACATTTCTGATTGATAGGCCCAAAAGAATTACAAAAAACTTGGCTTCGTTACAAACTCAAAATCACTCTTCAAAGCTTCAAAAGGAGACAAAACTTCACGACAAACCCCAACCCAGTCGTGCCATTAAAGTTTTCATCATAGTTCTATGTCCACATTTGCTAATACCTGTGTTTACCGTACTTTTCAGGACTTGGACTTGATCAATTCAAGAAGTACGACCCGAAGGTAAGCCAACCACTTCACCAGCCGCAATTTTCTTTAATTTTCAACAAAAATCTTCATTTCAAACAATCTCAATGTGTCTGAGTCTTCAATGATGCACAGAAATGACCACCGAGTGCAATTTATCTCTAATCTACTCTGAATTCCTTAAATTATGCAATGAATTTCGCCCCAAGCCCCCCGAAATACCACCGCCCAGAATTGTGCATTACCTTACTTTTGATTTTGCATTAAGAAACGCATTTTTATTTAATGGAATGACAACCCCGCCCGCCAGATTACACTCTGATTACTGTGACTACTGCAATCAACCATCCCGGCTAACACATTAATCTCTTACTGTATTTGTTCTATTCCAGAATGACGAGGTATTTTGACACTAGATATAAAAGATAGAAAAGAAAAAGAAAATTACCCAAGAAACAATCAAATTTTAAGTTCCTTATTGGTTTGTAGTGTATGATTGGTTCGTCGAGTCAAAAATCGAAACTGTCGACGACATTTTTTTATTGGTTTATTGGTCTTTGGATTTGACAAATTAAGTTTTCGACTTATCTCACTTTACTAACTTCTTCGAATCTTCATCAACCGCTGACCAAATCTCTATCTCTCAAGATTTCGAACTCGGTAAAGACAAAATCTTGAAAAACTACTCTTTAAACTTTCCTTTTTACAAGTTTCTTCTTTCAAATGACAAAATTTCGTTCTTTTTCTTCTGCAAATTTCGTTTCGATTATCCCAGCGAATGGTAGTTCTTAGTTTGACCATTCCCCATTAGCACAGTTGGAAATTTGCTGGGACTAGAATTTCTCCTTGTTTTGAAGCAACAGTTGACTTAGCACCTGTAAATTAACTCATTTCCCTCACTTCATCAACATGGGTTCTCCCGTGAACTTGATTGAATTAGCCACCCTTCAAACCCACACCCACTTTTGACATGAATTTTATGCTTTATTTTTATGAAAATCGATTCAAATAACGTGACGTTGACTGCAACATTGTGAAATTTTAATGAAACTGTTTGGA